>CABFVZ010003172.1:33567-71985 GCA_902151445.1 Timema monikensis
CCCCCCCCCCAATTCTTTTCCCCTGGAGTGATATATTAATTATTGTCTAGAATTTGAGAGAGAATTTTTATTTAAAAATGTAACGAATGCATCCTGTAATAATTAACTATATCTGGCTAGAATTAATCTATTTAGAATAAAGCCCGTTTTGGTGATCGATTGTTCTAAGGCGTCACTCTCGCATAAGTCTGGACTGCCGATGATGGGGAGAGTGAGTTTTGAATCCTGGTCGGCTGTACAAAAAGGTTTTCACCCTCCCTACACTCAAATCTGGGTGCACTTACTCTAAATTAAATCTTCTTCATCCTCAATACATTAACGTAATTAGTAGGCCTACACATACGTACAGCCCGAACGGTTAATAAAACGCGGTGCTAAATATAATTAGAAGATGATTTACCCCTGAGTATTTATTTAATAGGGTTCAAGAAATTGGGGGTCTCACCTCTACAATAATAGGCTATTTAGGCTTATTATTTGTTGGGACTATATTTTCTAAAAAAAGTTTCTGTTTGAGTGTTGCTTACTACGTCATTATATCTACAGTAGCCCCATGGCTTCTTTGGTGCTGACTGACAGCTGATGGCTTTGAAAAGTTACCAGACCAAATTAAGTATCCCAACGCTGAACCGTATGATTTGCAAAAACATGTATTTAGCAGCTGTCACTTCTGTCAGGTACATACCTAAATGTAGACCGCCAGAAGTCAGCTGTGAGCTGTCAGTCAGCACCAAAGAAGCCATGGGGCTACTGTACGTATCGTTATCGTTTGTCCTGAGCGGCCGATCATCAACAAGATCATCCTCGCCGTAATTATTAACATATGTTTTTTGCTAACTCTTCCCGCGTGTGTGTTTTATACGGGTCCGCTCACGCATGCACAACACAGCGGCGGCTGGAATCATTACGGCTCCCACCCTAGTTCAAACTGTAGACTTAATTACTTGTAGCTTGAAGAGGTAGGTGTAGACTGGCATAATGCCTCGCCATTTACATATGTGAGCGGTGTATTTAGTTTAACAAACATGTCTTGATTATGAAATTTACATCCACAAGAATAAATCTAGTTTGATTTATTTTTTATGAGGAATTGACACAATTATGGCTTATCGTTCTCCTTCACTGGCTCGCAACATTACAAAAAACATAACGATGCTGCAGACACTTTTTGTAAGACTTTACACAGTTGAATATTAAGATGATTTGGCTTTGAATATGCCGACGTCCAACGGAACTCAAGCCCACAATGGTGGGTACCTAGTTTTAAGTCATCAATATAGTTTGATCTGGTGATATTTTGAAGGAAAGGTTGGATTTCGAATCACACCCGGGGTGTACTGAAATGCTTAGCCCAAATAGCTTTCCTTTCTCTCTTCACGCAAAAGCGGTTACATTTCCTTTAAAACTATACCTTCCTTATAATATCAACCTCAACTATACATAATCGAACTATTTTAAACGATCAAGTGTGACAAAAAATTTCAAATTTATCTCTTGTAATTTTTCAGCTTTTTTTTTTTTTTACTATAGATAGTTTTACTTTGTGAAAAGTTGTGTCTTTTTTTTTTTAGGTCAGGATGCAAATTATTTTTAAGTCTTTATTTGTTCTTTTAAAAATGCTTAAATCTACCACAAACAAATGTTTATTTTGTTTGAGAAACCACCGAAATAACCATACACCCTCTCGCTAACCCTGGAAACTGCGGGCGTGGGAAAAATAATTTGAAACGCATGGAGTCATTTCTCTCAACAGCCCTCCCCCTCCCTCCCCTTTTCCCGTCAATTGAAGGTGGGTTCAAGTGAAATGAAGAAACGGAAGGATTGTCTACGGCTAGTTATTTCGTGGTTTAGCTTTGGAGGGTTTGGGTTAGTTCATGTGAGGTATGAGACGTGTCGGTTGGACCAGAGTGTATACTGGCCCCGTCATAAATTGGACATAGTTTTGTTTTAGGAAGTTGATTCGAGGTTAAACTACTAGACTCATCATAAGATGTTCTAAGTTATAAATGAATCAGACAGTACACCGACTTCCTATTTATTTATTATTTTACTAAAAGGTGAACCAGTTGGTAAACTGGCCCGATCATAAGAGGGTCATAGCAACTTTGGATTAAATGATGGGTCATTGGATACAACACTCATTCTATCTCTATGGTCGTACCTTTGCATTAAAATAATGATAATCAAGTACACTGGCCCGATAGTAAGATGTTTGTAGGGTTTGTTATTTTAGAAGTTAGGTCTAAATAAGGGCCATCGCGCACTGGGTGACCAGTCGCGCTACCTGCGACAATGCTTGTGGGAAATGGGACAGCGCGCACTTGACTGCAGCGACCAGTTGGCCAACTACATAAATCCATTAGAAATTTAGAAATTAAATGGCCGGTCACTTCCTTGGTCGCGGAGCAAGTCGCCGGTGTCTTAAAGGTCACAGCGGCTGGTCGCCCAGTACGCGGTGACCCTAAGAATGTAAGCCTGGGTTTATATTATTGCATAACATTTAGCTAATAACGAATAGAATATAGCTTACAATGCACACTTTGTAATAAAAATGCAAGGGCTTACATTGAAACGTAGTAATTAGAGATATGACTCAAATCGATTGTTTTTTTATTTCTAGAAGTTAGCCTAAACAGAGGTGATGTGTTTTCTATTTCTGGAAGTTGGCCTAGACAGTAGTGATAGAGGAAAATGTATCTGTCCTTGGGGCTGAGGGCTTATAAAGGCTGATTTCTGGCACCTAGGGTCCTGGGTAGATTCAAGATATCGCCTGTCCTTGTGTTTAAGGGCTCCCAAAGGCTAATTTCTGGCACCTAGGGTCCTCGGTAGATTCAAGATATCGCCTGTCCTTGTGGTTAAGGGCTCCCAAAGGCTGACTTCTGGCACCTAGGGTACTGGGTAGTTTCACGATATCGCCTGTCCTTGTGTTTAAGGGCTCCCAAAGGCTAATTTCTGGCACCTAGGGTCCTGAGTAGAGTCAAGATATCGCCTGTCCTTGTGGCTGAGGGCTCCCAAAGGCTGACTTCTGGCACCTAGGGTCCTGGGTAGATTCACTATATCGCCTGTCCTTGTGTTTAAGGGCTCCCAAAGGCTAATTTCTGGCACCTAGGGTCCTGGGTAGATTCAAGATATCGCCTGTCCTTGTGTTTAAGGGCTCCCAATGGCTAATTTCTGGCACATAGGGTCCTGGGTAGATTCAAGATATCGCCTGTCCTTGTGTTTAAGGGCTCCCAAAGGCTGACTTCTAGCACCTAGGGTCCTGGGTAGATTCACGATATCGCTTGTCCCTAGAATAACCTTGATGCTTAGAAAACCCATCTCGGGGTGCCCGGCCAGTATTCGAACCATGACACTCCCGTCACTGCCAAACCGGATTGGTGTAAACTGATTACTTTGTCCACGCGACCCCCATTGCGTATATTAGCAACCTAGTCTAATTATCACAAACAGACCAATTTATACAAAATTAACCACTTAAATGAGGAAGAAAAATCCTAATTTACTAATGACACACTTTTAGCCTTTAAATGAATTGAGCCCTTAGCCTTTAGAAAAGCAGAGAAAAATGTAACCGACAGTAGCTAGAAACAAAATTTAGGGAATATCAATTATATTTTTTAATAATTTGATTAACCCCTATTATGAACTTGTTAATTAATCTTTATCCCATGTTTTATTTTGCCTCCTAGTTCGGCATGATACTACATATAATAAAGTTTAATATAATTTGACGTTTGATATTTGTTAACGTGTGATGGAGAGCCCAGGCTAAGAGATCGTCCCACGCCACTAATATCTACCAACTCCAAGACCATTCACGTGGCATAGCGCCTCTCTTGCACTCTTTTATACGTTTGTGAATTTATAGACTTGACCTTATTCGTTGCGAACGTATCTTGTATAAGTGAAAAAATCTTCAATACACATTCTTTTTTCCATCCGTTTGGATTTTTTTCTATCAGTTCTACACATATCTTTTATCTTTCCTTTTCAAAACTGGTTTTTGGTTTTATTTATTATGTGTACATTGCATCGTAACTTTTACTTTTTTTTTTAGTTTAGCTCGTTTAATACGTGACCCTTTAATATATGGGTCAGTTTGGAATGAAAGCGGGAGGTGTTGAAGCTATATATATTCTAAAAGTATTTTCATTTAACTACATGTATTTAATCGTTTGTACAAGTATGCTCAAATTTTAAGGCCAGGACTCGATTCTAAACTGGGTGAATATTTTTAAAATTTGGTTTTTCCATATTATCGTTCCCTATTATTTCACCAGGAAAGTAGTAATACTGTCTTTCAAAGTCACCGTCATCCTCCTGTTTCTTTTAATGAATCACTGATTGAAAGCGCTATAATCTGCAGCTACTAGTAAAAAATTCATTATTTATTTAATAGGGGTTTCCAAACATTTTTTGTTCAAGCTTCCCTTATTCTTAGATTTTTTTTATACACTTACGCTAACCACTATTTCAGGTAATCAAGAAATTAGGCTTAATTGTAAGGAATATGAAATAATTAAAATAAAATAATCTTTAAAATGTATGTATTGTTTAAGAAATACAATCTTAAATGTGAGTATATTTTATGATAAACACGCAAATTACAAGAGTTGATATATTTGTTCAAAAATAAGTCAAGTATTATTTTTAAACAAAAATTAACATCTTATCATTTAATGGACGAGTAATCTTTTTTGCCAGTACATAATAGCTCAAAACGTTTAAATAAAGCAACACACATTTCCCTTTCTGCGTTGATTTTTGAACAATACTTGAACTTTAATCATCTCTACTGCTGAAAACCTACTGCACATGAGTAAAACAGTAGCAATTGCGATTAAACTAATACAAAGGGTTTTACAAAGTTGATGTTATAGAAATTGGAATTTAATAGTAAGATATTGGGATTTTTAGTGTTTTATCTTTTCAGTTTTCTTTTACGGCATCACTTTTGCAATGTATTTAACTGCCTATGTCAGGGAAATCTGGGCTCTAAACCCGTTTGGGTGTCTGTACTAAGAGGGCATTTTACACTCTCCCTTCACGCAAATGTGAATACACTTCCTTTAAATTAAACCTTTATCCCTTGCTCACTAGCATAATTAATAAATATGCGTTTAACATGAACAGGTAGTAAGAAAAGATGCTTAAAAAATCAGCGTAGTAAAGCATCCCGTGAGAAAGGAAACAAATCATACACAAGTATGGAATTGAATAATTTAAAGTTAATAAACTCTAGATTAAATATTCTTTAAAACATAATTATTAAGGCTAACGTTGATGCAACTTGTATATGCTTTGAAAATAAGTTTTGTTTAGTAATATTTATCGCTTCAAGCATCAAATTCCATTGTTAATAGGGTATATTGATGGTCAAAATTGTTAATAATTGACGGATGTCTTCTTTTCCAGACTTTAAGCCAATTAATATTTCAAAAATAAAGATTTAGAAAAAATAGTTCAACGTAACCTTAAAAATTGAGCAATTTTTTACTACATGTTCCCGGGGAAGTTGTGGTAAGGAAAAGGGGTTAGGGTGGGAGAGTGCTGCTTGTGGTTCGTAAAACTTAGCATGCGTTTTATTACTCTCTTCTACGATCATCTCTCCTTTATAAGATAATTTATCTTATCGGCTCAATGGCAGCGAGGACAAATTAAATGTGGTAATACCTCTTGTTTCGTTCCCGTTATGTATCCAAAAGAATTTACTAATTGTTTATACAGCTCGCCCTCCCAGATAATATAGTTTATTCTTCAACTTGTTATGTGTGCTTTTCAAGGTTAATTGATATTGTGTGTTTTTCGCCAGAGATAGCAATCTATGTAAAAATGTGAAGTGCTGTCTAAACAAGCATCTGGAAACTACCCATCACATCAAGCCACTGTGACCTCGGTGGTGGAAGATACTTTTCTGACATTCCTGAAAACTAATAGATCTTCTCCGATGCAACCGTTCGTTGACATGGGATGTGTTCTAACACACACACACACACACCCCTTGTTTCTTTTCGAAATATATTTTTATTATTTTCACACCACCTCTCAGAATAGGGGGGAAGGGGGGGAGATGGCTTAAACGGGTGGTTTGGTTAAGGCCTTCATTTCTCGAGGTAGGAAGGCTCCTACCTCTCAAACATATCTTTTTCATATGAAGGCTTGCCGCAGTCACAACACACGTGCATAAAAGGTACTTTTTGTTGTCCTTTTACTAATTTTCTGGTCCTGAATATTTCGGTGAGCAGTGGAAATAAACAAATGATATAGGCCTAATAATAGAAAAAAAAAATTTCCTGTAGATAATTTAAATATAAAATAAGCTAATTACTTATATTTAGCATCGCGTCTTACTACCCGTTAGGGTTATACGCTTAACTACTAATTACGGTAATAGGTTAGGAATCGAGAAGGTTGAATATAGAGGAAGTGAACCCGCATTTACGTGGAGGGAGAGTGAAAACTCATCCCCCCCCCCCCTGTTCCCCCAAGCGAGATTTTAACCTCGACCTCCCCGCCCCCAGCACGAACCCTCCCTAGCAAATACAAACCCCAACAGNCATGAACCCTCCTTAGCAAAATTAAACCACAATAGGAGGTACAAATGAATAACATCAAAAAGGGCAGAAAAAAGGGCACTAGGCGTGAGTAGCTGGAGTTCTTGTTTTGAATGGCTTAGTATAAACATTCAAAACTCAGAGCACGCAATTCACACCGGTTGCGGGAATGATATGTTGATGGTCGTCCTCAAAGAAAATTAAATATATGTATGTACCAACAAAGAAAAAGATAAGAAAACACACAAATGACCTAAGGGTATTATCTCAATTCCTAACATTAAAGAAAACTTGAAATTGTATTGTTGGTATGTATTCATAAATAACATAATTAAATATATAAGTATAAGAATATGAATAAGTTTGAACAATATATAGAGATATTAATAAATCATAATGATAAGTCGAGTTGGCAAATAAATAGTATTCTTTGATATTTAGAATGATTGATGTAAAAACAATATCATAGTTAAATGCAGTTTTACACTCAAAACAGCTGCATCAGAAATAAACAATAATAATTAAATCATTTCTTTCCGCACGGAACAAACTATAGTAAAGTTACGTGACCCTCGTAAACAAATTTCAATTACAAAATCTATTTTCATTATTTACAAAGGTGAGTTCTCAAACTTCCCTCATCTTTTCTAAATCCTCTATACACATTCCCATTATACACAAAATACTAACTAAATTGCACAATCATAATAAGGGCAATAGATATTCTCAAGAATAAATTTTAAACTACAAGTGAAACCTGTTTTGTTATATTTATAGACGACAAAACCAAAATTGGCTGCAAAATATCAATATTAGCCCTCATTATAAAGTTTATTCCGACTTACAATCGGATCAGAAGTTATATACTCACACTAATCGATATCCGCAAACATATCCTAAGTATTGACATCTTCAATAGTAAATTAAGTATCGATATCCATTTAATAATAGAATTCTTTTCATGCGTGACAAAATTCAACTTAGATCTAAGATCTACATGCATCATAAATTTCCCTTTGCAAAATTGATAGTATATTGCCGAAACAAGAATTTTGAAAAGTCAAATATATAAATAAATAATTAATAATGATGAAGTAATACTAAGCCGAAAAAGAAATTTGTTCTTACATTTTAACTATCTGAAGCCTTAGCTTCTTATTCCTCCATTCAAGCTAAGTCAAAGAGTGTCGACAAGCTGCCCCGCCGGCACTATATATACAAGAACACCCAGAGAACATTGGAGAACAGGATAAATGGTGGGGGGAATACGCGGGACAACAATAACTTCTACTATACACTCCAAACAACTAGAACCTTCTAGATTATAGTAGAACAACCTTTATTCACAGTTTAAGCTCTTTGGACTACCTTTGGTTATGTGGCGCGGCTATGCTCGGTTGTGTTGTTTTTCTCTCCGACTCGTAGTCCGAGACGCAGGGACGGTGAAACGGGGTAAGTTGTATATTTTCCTGACTCGACGTGCCTATGCTTGTAGCCAAATTCTAAGTAGCGCATGAGCTAACTATGCCACCGAGGCGGGTATAAGTTAATTACTTTGGGTGAATCCTCTGGACGACTCTGATTCTTACCACCCGTCCAGATTATGCGGATTTAATTATTCTAACGGGCTGATGGAAAGGTAAAAATAAGAATCAATGTATAGGTACGTAAGTGGAGCAAGAGTATTAAATCACTGAGGAAAAAACACCCTCATTTCACCCAGTCAGGATTGAGACCTCACCTTCCCATCACTCGAACTTGAACGCGCGCTCATTGATGTGGCTAATTTCGGCATTTGAAAAGCAAAAAGAAAAGCTTGGATTTTTTTTTTAAATATTCGTATCAATATTGAAAGCATTTTACCATTATTTTATTAATATTTTATAAACATATGCCTACTTACTATCCATCAAAAGTGACAGATTAAATAGCTAAATGTAAGAATAAGTAGACGTAGCCTAATTTTAATTTGTGAATTCTCGCCAATGTTGACCACGTTTCAATCTTTATCTTCTCAGTAAGAGTCTCCAAGAGGTACAAGCAAATTGATATCAAAACTTTTTTTGCCAAAAATAAATAAAATATTTCTCCAGTATAAACATAAGAGAGTTTAGTTTTCTTCACATGATATCAAAAATTCCTTAATATCTGTCATGAGCCATAGCGGCATTACACGACAAACTTTTTAAATGAAGGAAAAAAGTAATTGAATTCCAAGACACCTTTGACAGATATTCAACAACTATTAATATCCCCATGTGTAGAAAATTAAATTTGGTTTCTACTGGAGAATTATTTGATTTATTGTGCCAAAAAAAATTTAATAGAAAAACTGCAAAAAATACTGCCCTTAGCGCTTGTTTCTTAAGCTACGGCCACGCTCGCGACCAGGACTCAGTAGTGTCTTCCATTGATTCTTATGAGGGTGGCCACACTTGGCGACCAGTGACAGATTTTAAAACGCTTTCGTGAGCGTTTTCAGATCGCAGCGACAAATACGCTCGCCTTTATTTTTAATAGAGGTGGCCACACTTGCGTTCTGGTCGCAGCATGTCGCGAGAACACTGGACACTTGTGTGGGTTTGCTTGCGTCATCCTAGGTTAAAATGTCTACCAATAAGGTGCTCGGGATCACACTGTCACTCCTCCACTAAGCATTTTCACTAACTTTCTTGCAAACTGCCCAGTGTTTCCCGCCCTTCTGGAGTTTGACACTCGGTAGAGTACGGTATTTAGCAATGTTTGATACCGAGATATTTATAAATGATCACCACTGTGGAATCTGAAACATCGAGCCTACGCAAACAGGGATGTTAAATCCAAATTCTGGATAGAGGTTGCAGTTGCAACAGTGGAGGGTTGGAATGAATTAAACAATGAAGAAAGAAATGAACAAGTTAAGAACTTCTTAATTAGCATAAATAAAATCATACAATATATAGTATACAAACTAACAATAGATTGAAATGCTTAGCAAGGGCTTGGAGTGCAAAGGTCGTTTCCAATCGTAGTAATTAATTCCACTTTGTAAATTATATTTTTTTTAAATACCGTTAAACTAGCGATAAATAGCATTTTATCATTTTATACGTGACACCGAAAACATAATTAAATAGGGGTGTGTTATCAGGTTTTTTTACAAGTCTGTCCATAAGTACGTCTCTGCATATTAATGTGGTGGACACCATATTATATATATATTTACGTCTCTTCTTCATATAACTATATACTACTATGGCTAATAACACATCTTCACGCCTTGGTGCCTTGATAACTGGTCATAAAACGCGGCGACCAGGTCGCAAGCGTGGCCGGTAGCAATAAAAGTCATTCCATGCGACCTGGTCGCTGCGTCCAGGTCGCAAGCGTGGCCGTAGCCTAACACTTCACTCCTAAAGAGATCCCGTGAGCTGAATATCCTGAAGCAAAAAGAAAAACTTAAGTTTCTCTCAGTATTGAAGCATTCTTGCTCTCTATCACCCTCTCGGAGTGGTGTATTTTGTCTCGCTTGTCGGTATCATGTGTTGAATGTATTCTTCTCACTGTCGGTATGAAATAACCGCCGACCCATGCTAGGACCAGTGTAGACCCATATAACCTACAACAATCTACTAGCATTTCGTGGCCCCTTCTCGACCAAACTCTCTGGCCATAAAACACCTGTCTGATATTTTTATTACCAGCCAGTTCCCTCTTTTTTCCTCTAGCTCTCTTTATTTTCTTCCTTCGTCCATAATCTCTTCATTCCTCTTTTTTTCCGCCGCCTTTTACTTGTCTCCAATCTATCTCTTTATTCTTTTACAATGCACGAAACTTCGAAAGTTTTTTTTAGGGGTATTGGTGGTCAACTTTAAAGGTTTCTTACTGATTGGAATTCTCTCAGCTCAATAAATAATAATGTATTCGACATAATATGTTTATTTATAAATTTTATCATCCTTGAAACATTTTTTTTTCTATATGAGAATACGTAAATGAGCATGAAAGGCGTAGTAACCAAATTTAGGTTTAGCTAATTTAGTATACATTTTCATGATTTATAGCTTTTAAAAAATAAAATAGCAAAACACATTTTTGATAATGACTATTAACATGTATTTATTAACATTTATTCAAACAACTTGATAACTACACTGCACCCACCACTTATTGAGATTTGTAGAAAAAAAATGCAAACATATATTTTCAAACTATCAAATAGCCAGTTTCAGGCTATTATTATTATTATTATTATTATTATTGGCACCGTGTCTTACTACCCGTTCGGGTTATACGCACTTACGTTAATGTGTAATGGTAGGGCGATTGTGAGATGAAATGGAGGACCTACAGTTTAACGTGGGGTCAGAACCACGGTGGAGGCCTGGAATTCCACACATTCACAAGTTGTGATTAATACACGTCTTCTCAGAGGTGAAGGAAGGGTTTGGCAATCAGATAAATCTGTGCCGGGACTGAGGATTGAACCTCGGACCATCAGCACAGAGGTCTGACACCTTATCCCTAGACAACCAGGTAACCAGCAATCAATATTAATTTTATAGAATACAGTTCTGCTTTGACTGACAAAACTGACACCACATGTCAAAATTGATATGATTTTTTATTTTAAACATTTAATTCATCACCGCGTTTTACTAACCATTCGGGTTATACGTTTAAGTACTAATTACGCTAATAGGTTAGGAATTGGAAGTTTGAATTTATAGGAAGTGAACCCACATTTTTATGGAGGGACCGTGGAAAACCATTTTAGGAAAAACCACCCCCAATTCACCCGACCGAGATTCGAATCTCGAACTCCCCATCCTTGGCAGTCTAGCTCAATACTAAACCAGCGCGTTAGCTAACAACGCCACCGAGGCGGGTCTGATATGATTGTTGGTGTGATTACATCAGCTTTCTCACGTTTACAACTTTCAAAAATGGCTTGATTTAATATCATAAAGTGATCTCTCCTATTTAAAACGTATTTTAACGTCAACAAACTGTCTGTTTCGAGCATTCTAAAATAATTTAAACCACATAACATTCATGAACCTTGAGACTTCTATGATATGTCTGCCTACAAGATGTAAGATGGGAAAGAAAACACACAAACATCCTGTCAAGTTTCTTAATACGGGCTACAAGATAAAAAGAAAAACGTAATACTTGTTAAAAAAAATATCGAAAGGGTAAAACGCCAACTTTATTGCCTATCATCTTTCCTTGCTGCAAATAAAGAAAAAGTTAAGAGTTTTTTAATCGTCATTTGTTCAATTCACGCCACCATATTTTAATTATTGTTATGTTGTCGTGTGAATAGCGTTTCAGATTGGCTGTAAGATGTTGAGCGTCTCGGATGTTTTATCCAAGTCTGGTTGGTTGTATGGCTTAATCGGGAAACTTTTCGCAGTCGCATAGTGTCGGCGCTTTTGTACGCAGACTTTTGCCTCGGAGGGTATCGTATAGGGTATAGTCGGGTGTCACAAAATGTGGACTTTTCATTGATCTTCCCTCGGTGACGGACGAACAAAAAACTAAAGACAGATTACCATTGAAAGATTATTTGAGTGCATGTAAAAATAAATGTAACGTAGCCATCATATACAAAAAGCATCAAAGAGCATGAATCTTGCGATTGGTTTACTGCAGCTCTTCACGTTTGTCTCTAGGGGCAAATTGTTTACATCTTTGTACCTTCTTTCGATAACATCATTCGCTATCAGATTCATATATTTCAGTTTGCCTCCCTCTTAAATTTCTCCCTTCCCCATCTCCTTCATTCATTAAACTTTCATGTCTTAGTATTCGGCCTAGCCTTTTCAAAGTTTCCTTTCTTAAGGTTGGATGGAAGGGAAAGCGAGGAAAAGCCATTGTTTCTGCAATTTTTATTGCAAAACATTTATTTGGTCAAAATAAATCAAATATTGCTCTAGTACAAACAACAAACATAAATTTTAAATTTCTTCACATATTAATATCAACAATTCCTGAATATCTTTCATGAGCATGGTGGCATTAGGTGAGACAATTTTTAAATGTATATAAAAAGCTGTCATTAGATTCCAGGATACTCTTGACAGATATTCCAGAAATTTTGAGGTTATCGTGTTAAGAAAATTAAATTATATGTTTGTATTGGAACGATATTTTATTTATTTTGACAAAAAAAAAATTTTGCCATAAAAACTGCAAAAACTTTGGCCTTTTCTCGCGTTCTCTTCCGTCACACCTTAATTTGATTTTCTTAGCACTTCTGCATTCATTTTAAACATTCTTCTGTAGCTATATATACGATGTTTATCTAATAGCTGTCAAAATTTGACACAGTTTATGTTATTAAAGTATCCTATAGAAACAATTATGGTTGTTACAATTAATTTTACACAAATAACAAAGTTTATAAGGTGGAACTGATCTTTAGTTACGGATATAGCCTCATCAAGTATCATATTCGTAGATTCTGAAAAATGACACCTGGACTCTAGTTTGATCCCCTTGTCCAAGCGTCATTTTTAAAGTTACGCTTATGAAAATATATCTAACTTTAGGAAATGTCGGATACTATTCTTTAAACGGTGATTCGACTTTATATATTATATACATGGGTTACACACTGTATTTTTAGATCTCATGGTGGATTTTTAGAACTAATTAACGAGGTATATGTATTACTTGATATATATTTGCACCAGGGAATTCCACCGAAAATAACTAAAGAGAAAACTTAGATTTTTGAGTGTGACACTCATTAGCGATGTAGAGCACAGCCTTTGTAGAGAGAGAGAGAGAGAGAGAGAGAAAAATTAAACTGAAAAATTTATCACGATGATTCACACATCTTATATCTCCTGCGGCTTCCTCCTTTTTTCTCTCTCTCAACATTTGGTTGCGTAACAACCTCATAAATCTCCCCAGAAAAGTCAATATGATCTTTTTCCAAACACAGATAACATAGCTTTACAATAGTGACTTTTTTTGAAAAATTAAATTTTATTTTCCTAAATAATTAATTTTTAAAGTGCCTAGAAAAATCGGAAAGCCTTCTAGAAAACACAGCTATTAAATAACCTACATCTACATGTGTGTTTTAATACGTTACTTTATTTTTTGCATTTTGTGAAGTAAAATTATGAAGTTTAGCATGTACTTTTTTTAATTTGCATGTAAATCCATGGTTATTTACGTACCAGCCTAAAGATTATGAACTAATTATCGTCAAACATTGCGATCTTTACTATATCTATAAACTTAGTTTGATGATATCTAACAGAACATTAACGTGGTTATTTCTCAGGTTAAATTAAAATATTTTATTTTATAGCTACTGGCACTACAGGTAAACGAAAACCTGTGCACTCGTAACGGCCGTTAGTTAATGAGGCCTCATTTCATCGAGCTCCACCCGAGATATTGGTGGGCAAGTTCTGTTGGACGAAGAGGTTTTGAAGAGCTGTTAAAAGAGGGGGAGGGGAAGGACCACTCAATAACACCCATCCTCCCACGCGGGACATTTTGACACGATGGACCTAACTGTCCGCTCGCTCTATAATGACAGCGGTTCAACCCTTCTCCTTGCAACAAGCATCCTGAGAGGATTACTGAGTATGCTACAGCTCAGCACTACAAGGGCATAAGATACGTCTTAGCTCCTTTGCTGGGGCGCTCCTGCCTACAGATCAAAGGATCACGGATTTGATTCTTGATGAGCACTCGGAAAGTTATTTTTAAAAAGTCTGTAAGCAAGCCGAAGGTTGGTCCTGGTGTGTTAACTCATCCATCCGGAGCATCGTGCACACTTAGCCCATCGGCTCACCCACTCCATCTGGGAGAAAACACCCATACTTGGGAAGTTTTTTTTTATCACCGCACGTTACTATACTACCTATTCAGGAAAATCACATATATGAAAGATTACTCTAATGGGGCGGAGATGGGGACTGAATCATTTTAGTGATAGCCTAATAATATTTGCGTGGAAGGAGAGTGAAAAACCATGTACGGAAAAACCACCCTAGTAGACCTAGCCAAGATTCAAACCCCGACCTCCCCGTCATCGGCAGGCCAGTCTAACATTAGAGACGCCTTTGACCACTAGGCCATTGAAGCGGGCTACTTGGGAAGTGTGGTAGTTTCACTTTGATTTCCATGAAAAATTGTATCGGTGAGTGAGTGAGAAAGAGCCTTAAAAATTTTGCTGGAAATGTGTCCCAAATACCTCTTAAATAACTTTTACATGCCACACTCAACATGGGTCCAATGGCTCCACTTTTCCTCCAAAAGATGTTGTGCTACAAATTTGTATAGCTTGGTAAAAATCCATTGACCTCGGCCTAGTTTTGAACCCACAAACATTGGTTCCTGATTCCTGAAGCGAGAACCTTACCGCCCACGTGTAGAAGGCATACTACGAGTAGATGTGTATTTCTGTGAACATTAGCCCTTTTAGCACTTATATATACCAGAGGCGGGCAGTTTGAAGGACTGTGGAACAATGATTTCTACAATGCAGTCCTATTTTTTCCTGTCAGAAGAAAGTAAAGCTACCTCTGCTTACAAGCCCCACACAGGTCCTTCAGGGCAGAATAATACTAGTCATGCTAAGTACAGCTCATTACTCAGACAGAGCAAAATGAATGACCCTAATCCGACTAAGGTTCCTTTTAAAAAACCAAAGAGGTTTTTCTGAGTGCTTCTTCTTTAGTTTACTTTACTTAGAATATTCGTGATTTTCTCTTATTGTTAAAATATTGAATATATATTTAGTACAATGCTCACCAAGTATTAGGCACGAATGTAACCTTTTGTTGCCTATTTTATGGATGTATGGTAGGTGGCTTGCGGGTTGTATCTCAAAGTATACATCATTAAACTCGAGGGCTCAGCAAAGATTTGTTAGCAGTCCACCTCACGGCCCATTAGTTGGAAAATTAGATTACGCTTGTAACATAAAACTTTTTTTTTTCCATTCTTCATTTGGCAACAGTGAAATTTAGATTAGTTTAATAGTTTGTTTTTTGTGTACAGCCCGAATGGGTATTAATACGTGGTGACAAAAAAAAATAGTTTTTTTCATTTTAAAGTTTAAAAATTGTATAGTATTTTTTAAATTTAATAAACCAGTTTCGAACCTGAAACTTTTTCGTCACTAGCAAACCAGTCTTATTTCGAAATTGACACATGACCTCAGATGGTGGTAAAATGACTAACATGACTTATATTAGGTCATTTTTGGTAATAAAAAATTGATATTGATTATTTTTATTTGCACGTCTTAAAAAGGTCCTCGCACACCGGCATAAAATTGTATACGTATGGTGCGTGGTTTTCCAACCCTCTTTGAAAGCGGAAATACACGTACGATACTGTCATGGCGGCCGTTGCCTTCCCCACATTACACCCTATCAAACACTCCTCTCGCACATCAATAAGTTTTTTAAGCTATTGAGGAATCATTTTGACAGTTGCCCAAATAATTTCAAATATCTGCTAAGGCTAAAATATTTAACTTGGTCTCCCAGTATGAGAGAAACGTATTAGAATGAGAGTTCAGCTATTATCCTGGACATTTCCACTTCTTTTTCTCTGGCTCCAGCAACATAGCCGCTACCACAATGTCTTCTTCAGAGGAAAAAGACAAGGTATCACTCATTGTAATTAACAGAACAACAATACACTCGCTTCTTTTAACTGCGCTGCTCTCAGGTAGCGAAAGAGAATTGTAGGGTGTGGTGGGGGAAACAAGCTCTTGGGGTACACGTCGTATCTATGATCTGGGTGTGCGGTACCGTCGTGGCAATACGATACCATACTGCTACTATACTGCTACTATACTGGCACCGTACGTATACGATACTATGCCGGTGTGCGAGGACCTTAAATGGCGATATGGACTTGTCTAACCAAATGAGACAGGAAAATGAGGGTTATCTTTTATAAACTCTGCGTATAACCCGAATGGGTAGTAAGACGCGGTGCTAATAATAATAATAATAATAATTTTATAAACTCAACCCTTATTTGTCCAAACGGAGGATTGAACTCTACGTGACGAACATGTCCTCAACTAATTATACTCGTATATGCAAAAATTTATTAATTGTGTATTTATTACTTTAATTTTATAAGATCATTTTCAAATCTAGGCCTATTTCAAAATTAATGTGACTTTCCAAGCAGAATGCAAATATTAATATTAAGGTGAATTGAGTGTTTATAAATTGTTTAGTCGCTGCTATTATTCTCTAGGCCCGTATTTGTATTTGTATTTGTAGAGTGTGTAAGTAAATGCATTAGTGTTTAAGGGGCCGTATATTTCTCCAAATATTATTGTGCCACGAATATTCAACATAAATGAACATATAATAAACCATAAAGGTGGGGATTTATGAAATGCGAGGAAAGGCCAGTATTTTTGCAGTTTTTATAGCAATTTTTTTTTCCAAAATAAACCAAATAATGCTCCCGTAGACACAATAGTAATTTTCTTCACATGATACTATCAACAGTTCTTGGATATCTGTCATGTGCATTTTGGTATTAGATGAGAAACTTCTTAAATTAGGGGGAAAAGTTGTAATTATACTCCACAGCACCCTTGACAGATATTCAAGAACTATTGAAGTCATAGTTGACCAGGTGGTCTAGGAGTAAGGTGTCAGACTTCTGTGTTGAGGGTCCTGCGTTCAATCCCCGGTCCTGTCATATCTGTATCTGATTTCCAAACCCTTCCTTCACCTCTGACAAGATGTATAATAACCAAAACTTGTGAATGTGTGAAATGCCAGGCCTCCACCGTGGTTCGGATCCCATGTTAAGCTGTAGGTCCTCCATTTCATATCACAAACGCACTACCATTACACATTAGCGTAAGTGCGTATATCCCAAACGGGTAGTAAGACGCGGTGCTATTAATAATAATAATAATAATAATAATAATAATATTATTGAGGTCATCAAGGGAAGAAAATTTTACTATCTGTTCCTACTGTCGAATTAATTTATTTAATTTGACCAAAAAAAGCTTTGTTATAAAAATTGCATAAAAACTTTCTCGCGTCACCTACATCCCCACCTTGGGTGGGGGTCATTACTTATTTACACTCAAATAATAGTTTAATTTATTGATTGATTCAGCGGTTTTTTAATGTTCTCATTCGTGAAAGATTCTTGTTCCTTAGATATCATCTTAGGTCGCTATGAAATAAATATAATTAGCTTTTTCCATTGTGTGCTGACTACCCAAGTTCCAAAATAAAATAAGACGCCAGGCCCACGTGGTTACGGTCCCCTTTGTAGAGTGGTGAGCTTTTGGACTATCTTAACCGGATGCGTCTATTAGAAAGGAAAAAAACAAACTTTTGTTTTATTCTTAGTTGGAGTAATAGTTTCTTTTAGTTTTTTTTTTTTACGGTTTCAGCTTCCGTTCATGTGCGGGCATAAATCTCCCATCAAACTAGCCACTAGAAAAAGAGCTGTATTCGCGAGCGAATTCTAACACAACCTCTTTTAACCCCCAACGTCCGTGTCTTGGTATAGCCAGTCATAGAGGGAGAGAGCTTAGGTAGAAGTATTCAAATAGTATTGGATGTCTTGAAGGAAATAAGAACATTCTTGGAGCTGAAGGAGGCAGAGGGCAGGGCGCATTTTGCCGGTCTAAGTTCCCTGACGAAATGGACATGTCGAAAGACAATTATGTGGGTGGGGTGTCACGGGCCGGGCTTTGCATGGCATAGTGACGAACTGCTCGGCTTTGTTAGTGTTTATTATTTCGTTTCACATATATTATGAGTTTTGAGTAAATATCTCCAATTTTAAACAATGTAGCGAGAAAGTCCGTGCGGAGTTCCGTACTATTATTTCCCCTGAAACAATCGTAAGCGTAACTTTATATATTTCTCTAGCAATCTCAAATCCGGTTATAAATACAAATCACGTGACTTCAAATTAGTCATTTTGTTGGAAAATGAAATTTAATTCCACTACTTCAATCTAAGTTGTCTGGGAAAGTGGGATTTCCTTCTAGAAAACGTGGAAAAAACAGGGAATTTTGAAGAAAGTAAGGTCAACTGAATGGCAACACTGGTTTCATTATACATGCGGGTCTAAATTTCTAGTTAGAGAGGGGAATAAGTTGTTTGAGATGATTTCTCTGGTTAGTAGCCTATTTTATTACGCGTTCTCTTGGAATATAGATAGATAATGGCAAACAGTTTTTGAAAGAAGTTTTGGAATACATTAGTCTGGATATTTTTGAAATTAATATTTTTTTCTTTAGTAGTAGTCATAGTTGAATCTTGCAATATACTTATTCTAGTTAATTATCTTTGTTAACATTTCTATTGTTTTGATGATAGAAGAAAAGAGGATTTGTTGTTAACTAAGACCAATATTTACTTTGTTTATGAATTTTTAATAGTTTGTATAATTCACTTAATATATTTTTCTAAGCAATTCCCCTACATCATTTCTCTAGTAGGATTCTTTTATGTTTATTTTAGTTTATTCTTGTTTTAGTGTTTTAAATAAGTAAAAAAATGTGTAAGGATGTAGGCTATAGTTAGTTATATGTGAAGAAAGCTTGATTTTATTCTAAGATTTAAAAATATTAAATCATAATATAGCTATATATACTACATACATAATATGTTATATGGGCTCAAAGATCTGTGTTTTTTTTTACTTCACATGTATTATTTTCTTTCTGAAAAAAAAGCGAGTGAACTAAAATAACTTTTTAAAAAAAACTTGTGCATTAAAGACAATTTATTCACATCCATTAAATTTGGAACTAGTTTTAATTCCCTAGTTCTTCCCGCTGATTCGTCTTGTTATACCTATATTTTGAAGATATATTTTAAAATTTAAATCATTAGTTTGTAAGATACATGTTGTTTTCTTCTCCCCATTAAGAAAATCTGCGTCTGGTTTGCAAGTGTGTTTCTAGGTACAGATGTCGAAAGTAAGTATTTAACTTTTCAAAGTAATTAAGCTATGTTGTCAACTCTTTTAGTATAGAAGGAAATTTATGTCAAGTACTTTATCTCAGCCTATTTATAAAACGACATGCCAAAATGTTTTTAAACTATTAAAATTAATCAGTCGAATAAGTTGTTCGAGTGTTCTTGTGTGCGGCCGCGTTGACTGCTTAGCAATGACGTTTGCGACAAATCATCATTAGCAAAGCTTGGACTTGAGGCTAATATTCTATCTTGTCCATCCTCGCCAACTTTTGCTTCTATGCTCGTATACTTTTTTTTTACTATTTATACTAAAATAATTTATTTTTTCTCGTAAAATAACAACTTAAAAGAAAATAATGAAAAACAAACACTTTGTTCTTCTCTGTAAGATCGCTGTATTAGTTTATTATGTGCACCACCAACGTTTAAGATGACATAGTTATGAGGGAGCTACTGACACGCAAAATTAAAATTTAATAAAACCCTTCAAGTTTAATAGTAATGTCTAAAGTTATGATAAGAAATACCTGTGAAACAGTGTTATATATAAATAAAATACAATGGGAGCATAATATATTAAATAAATTAACAAATGGAGAATTGAGTTGTCTAAACAAAAAATTTCCACGGTTTCTCATTATTTAAAAACTCTAGTAATATTTTTAAAATTACATTCAACAAAAAGTAAAATATCATTCTCAAATGCACTGTTAATTATCCTCATCGGTGGTAACTTAGACTAACGCGTCAGGCTCAAAATGAATTAGATTGACTGTGATAGGTAAGTCTAGGGACCGTGCTCACAAAATGGGGATTCCCCCGCAACATGTGGCTTATTATTATGGTTGGGGATGTAGGGAACACGAAAAAAGATCAATTTTTTTTATAGAAAACTCTTTTTTTTGTCAAATTAAATCGAACATTGCTTCTATACAAATAAAGAGCTTTATGTTCTTCACGTGGTGATATCAACAGTTCTTGAATATCTATCATGAGTATAGCGACATTATTTAACAAACTTTTTAAACGAAAAAAAAAAGTAGCTATTAAATTCCAGGACACCCATGACAGATATTCAACAACTGTTGATATCACCGCGTAAAGAAAATTAAACTATATGTTTGTATTGAAGCAATATTTGATATCTTTCGACCGAAAAAAGTTTTTCTATAACAAATGCAAAAAAAAAACTGTTTTTTTTTTTTTTTTTTTNGTGTGTCACGTAGGGTCAATATAAGTTTTAGGAGAGGTCTGACAGATAGTTATTAGCTCTAATTTCACGTATTCATACATCAAGCCATGCGATCTGCAGTTGTAGCTTTGGGTAGATAATATCAATACCTATAAAATAACCCTAATAATATAGTTATAATATTTGTAGACCTAAAAATGTATGTTTGTATTTTATAAACGGTGTTTCAAATAGCCATTCATAAGAATATCAAGGTATACCTTTTTCACTCACCCATAAGTTATTTAAAATTGACTGTCATAGAAAACAAGGAAAACATATTGTTGACCTCAAAAATATAAGTTTATATCTTCTAAAAGTTTCTTTCTAGCAAAATATTACTATAGCTTATATTATAATATTAATATAGGTAGGAGCGTATTGAAGTAAAATAAGAGAAAGAAATGCTCTTGTTAAAATATCAATAGCCCCCTTTAGTTAAACTGTCCCGGTACGCCAGTGTTGGCAACGACTGTGTCTTTCAAATTAGGAGTGTAAATAATCGTTTCGTGAGTGCTCATCTTAAATTTGTCTAAGGTTTTCTTAGTAGATATTAAAAAAAAAAATAAACCTATGTACATATATGTAAAATGTGAAAAAAAATACTTTTGGAACATCATGAATAGTAGGTACTTAAATGGTTTGAAATTATACATGACTTAGAAATTTAATGTTCATGGGTTGGCGACACTGGATGATGTTGTTAGGTTGTCCTGTTATGTAACCATTTTATTGCCAACAAAACACTACTAACTTACCTTAACTCGGCGGTTTGTTTTATTTACGAAGATCAAATACTCAGAGACATAAAAAAAAAGATTAATCCGGTCATTTCAGTTTATAATGTGATTGTCACGGGTTCGAATACCGAGCAAGATTTTATTGTTTTCTAGTGTTTTTATTTTTCTTCCCATCTTACAAGCTAAAGCAGTTGAGGATCGTAATTTCCCAGATAATATACGATACCCTTGAGAGTTTTATTGTCTTTTTGTTGTGTAACTAGAATCGGTCCTGGTGTTTATTTGGTCCGAGAAGTGTGATGGTTAGAACAAGAAGGAAAAAAAAAAGAAGAAGATAGCGGATATAATTTACAGCTTAGGTGTGTTTCACAGGATCTCACTGACAATAGCTGGTGACCCATTTAATAGCATATTATAATTCCCTTTATTCTTATCAGCACGTTAAATGAACCTCATTTATGGACATACGGCTTAAGTCATGAACATCTTTCACCTGGTTGGCCGGTGGTGGGGAGTTCGGAGCTCGTATTCAGGCTTTTTTTTTTATTCTAAATGTTTTTCTACTCTCCGGTCAGGAAGACGTTTCCACTAAATTCTCCCCGCCTTTTACCTAACCCATCATTGTAAATATGCCAATAGACTGGAAAGATAGTAAGCGGTGCTGCGAACATAGCTTACACAACCACGTAAAATAAACAAAGGCCTTATACTAGTACCCCAATTTTCCTACAAATGGATATATTTGACATCTAGGAGAGATACGAGAAATACTTTCACGTATTCATACGTCAAGTCATGTGACCTGCAGCTCTTATTTTTGATAGATATTGTTGATAGGTACCTATGAAGTATCAATGATAGTAATTAAATGCGGACTGCAAAAAAAAAATATTTGTTTTTTCTAAAAGGTGTTCCAAAGGTCAACTCGTAATCAGGGTATATATTTAGGTATTTTTGTGTGAATTTAACAAGTGGGGTCTAACATTTGCTTTAGTTATGGTTTTACTGTTAACAATCTTTTAGGAATACATTTACTTTTGTACTATGCATTGGCTTTTAGCATGTGATTTTTAACGAACGTTAATATTAGCAAGCATTTGAAAATGTACTTATCCTATTGAAATAGTAAGGTGTGCGCCATTCGGATTAACGCGGATCCGGAAGACCGAGGAGCGAAGAGTTTTTAGCCAGTAGGAATTTTATTTACTATCTTTTTTTTCTTCATAAAACTACATCTTACTACCTGTTCATATTATACGTATATGTATGCTACTAATTACGTTGATGAGTTAGGGATTAGAAAGGCTAGGTTGGAGGAAGTGTACCTGAATTTGCTTGGAGGAGATGAAGAAAGAGTAGAAAACCACTCAGGAAAAAACACCCTCGGTACACTGACAGGGATTCGAACCCCGATCTCCCGGTCATCGGCAGTCCAGTTTATTGCGAGTGTGACGCCTTAGTGCTTAGTCCATGCGGCCACCAAAGCGGGTCTCTAAATTGCTATCACTGATTTTCTTATTATTTCATTAGATTCTAATATTTCATCAATTTTCCTTCCTCGTTCTGTTTAGTTCGTTCGTAGAATGCTTGGTCACTATTAGTTATCAAATTGATATTTTTAACAAAGGCCTATTTACAATTTGTATCACTAAAATGAAGAGTTTTTTTTGGTCTGTCATGAATATTGGTCGATATCTACCACACGTAGAGTTTTTAATAGTTAGTAGCATCTTTGCACGAACGTGTGCACCTTGAGGCCTGAATTTTAAAATTTTGCTTGTTTTTTTTAAAATTAATTAAAACCCGAGATGAAAGCAAAAAAGGTCACGGGGAGAGCACGGCTTAAGGTGTGGTGGAAGGAAACACGAGTTAAGGGCAGCGTTTTTGTAGTTTTACAGCTAAACTTTTTATAGCAAAAAATAAATGCAAGATAATGCTTCACTAGAATTATTATTATTATTATTATTATTATTATTATTATTATTATTATTATTATTATTATTAGCACCGCGTCTTACTACCCGTTCTGGTTGTACACACTTACATTAATGTGTAATGGTAGAGTGATTGTGAGATGAAATGGAGGACCTACAGTTTAACGTGGGATCCGAACTACGGTGGAGGCCTAGCATTCCCCTCACATTCACAAGTTGTGATTAATACACGTCTTTTCAGAGGTGAAGGAAGGGTTTGGCAATTAGATATGTTCCGGGACCGGGGATTGAGTCCTGGACACCTAGCACAAAATTCCGACACCTTAGGCTTAGCGCTAAATCACCAGGTCACCATCATTAGAAACCTAGAGATTAATTTCTTCACATGGCGATATCAACAGTCGTTGAATATCTGTCAGGAGGGTCCTGTAATTTAATGACAACTTTTTATCTTCACGTAAAAAAAAATTCTCATCTAATGCCGCGATGTTTAGATGTATATAAATTTGTTCTCCAAACCATTTTGAAGAGATGTTTATTTAATTTCTGGCCTGACCTGAACAATAATGTTAACATTTTCTAAACAAGTCTTGAGATGATAAGGTAATTTGGGGTCCCTTATTATTCAATGTGGTAATTTATAATCCGGCGATAACCCTTTTAAATGTTCTCTTCGTGACGTTTCTTCTTGGTGCAGTCAAGATATTTCCGAGGGTCTGGACAAGGAACCTGCCACCACGAGAATTAAACAGGCTCTTGTGTGCCAGACTCGTTTTACCACTTGACACCAACCACTTGTTTTTTATACCATCCCGACAAACCATGTTTCAAGGGTTGATGGGTGGCTGGCTATGTACACTTAAATTGCTCCAGGAAGGCGCACTATGATTATGGTATGAAGTAACTTTAGAAGAATTTTTTTTTTTTTTTCGCGATCCATATTGATTCAATCTTACTTTATGAATAATATTTTTATTGGTGTTGGTATAAGCAACCAAATCTGACTGCTGCAGAACTAATGACTTGATGTGTATATGTATTAAAATAATTTTAGTAGGCCCTAGCTTTGGTAACTGTCAATAAACGTTCCTTCCTATCAAAATCGGGCTGCCCCGTAGAGTTTAGCTTGGAAGACCACTTTCTGACTGTTAAAAAAGTTACCAAAACTATTTTCGCATATTTCTACGTCTAGTAAAGATTATCTTAAGCTGTGATTTTGATATATAACATCAATATGTAGTCTAATTATTTTAAATAAAGCCAAAAATTATTAAATTAGTTAATGTTGATAAGAAAAATATGTATGTACTCTATAAATCCTATTTTCCTACCAAAATCTAAATATAATAGATATCTGACAGTTAACCAAAGTTACTAAAGCTACATAACGCTAACCTAGTGCTGGTTATCAACTATCATTGCCAGATGTGAGTAGATATCTATAATAATAATAATAATAATATTAGCACCGCGTCTTACTACCCGTTCGGGTTATACGCTTTAATTACTAATTACGCTAATGGATTAGGAATTGGGAAGGTTGAATTAGAGGAAGTGAACCCGAATTTGCGTGGAGGGAGAGTGGAAAACCGTTTAGGAAACCCCCTCCCCCAGTTCACCCGACCGAGATTCGAACCTCGATCTCCCCGTCCTTAGCAGTCGAGCTCAACACGACTAGCGCGTTAGCTCACTACGCCACGGAGGCGGGTTAGATATCTATAGTCTGATGATTGTAAATCAATAGAAAATTATTATATTTATTTTTTATTATTTTGATTGAAACGAAATGAACTTGTGGGGTTGTGCATATTTTAATATTTTTTTAAAAATAATCTAGAGGAAATGTATCCACCTTTGCGTGGAGGCAGAATGAGAAACCACCTAATAATAAAACATCACCAGTACAACCGTCTTGGACTTGAAACCTCAACCATCTTATCACCGTGAAACAAGACCATATGAGATCAACAACCTTTAATCCACGTGTCTTGATGTAGAAATACATACGCTTATTTCAAACTTTTCTAAATAGTTCGGAAAAATGCGTTTATTGCTAAAATCCGGAGAACGTCAAAAGCGCACAAGTAAAACTGAAAAACGTGGCAACATTGCAATTATGTTTTGTAAACAGCCTCCTTACACTTTACAAAAAATTACAATAAAATAATAAAACTACCGGGAACAATCCGCTTAGTTCTTTTTATCACCGCTTCTCAACAGCTGTTTGGGTTATACGCTTATGTACTAATTACGCTAATGGTTTTTGAGATGAGGAAGGTTATATTTAGATGAAGTGTACCCTCATTTGCTTGGAAGGAGAGTAAAAACCACCCTCTATACACCCAACCGAGATTCTAGCCTCGATCTCCCCGTTATCGACAGTATTGTATACTGTGAGTGTGACGTCCTAGACCATGCGTCCACCGAAGCGGACTGTGCTATTATTCTTTACAATAATGGTAGGTTAGGTTGACAACTCGCTAATTCATCAAGCGCGTTACCATATTGGGGAGGGTACATAAATTCGGACTGTGCGCTTTCATTATGTAGCTGTTAAAATCAGCAATCTTATTCAAATTGACAAAAACAGAAGAGTAGTTTACAAATAAATTAGTTTTGAACATTTCAAATTGGTTAAAAATATTAGTAAAGTTTGGTTAAAATGTACATATAAAAAGTTTGTATAGTGATTAACAAGATGATGTGTTTGTTTTTATAAGGAAAACTTACTTAAGGGTAGTTTACTTAAAACTTTTTTTAAAAATTTCTTCAAGCTTTAATACATAACTTGAGAAAGTCTGTGTGATTGTGTCTTAGCATATATTTTTTAAGGTATTACAAATTATTATCTGTTTCACAGATTACAAGTTTTTGTAACCGCTAACATTTTTCATACAATTTTTTTCCGAGTTAAATCAATTCAAGGTGACCATAAAGTTTGGAAATATAGGCAAAGGCCAAAAAAAATTACACCAAATTTTGCATTGTCAATAAGGGACATCACTTCTAACATGAAATATAGCCTAGTGCTTTTTAATGTCCTAACATTTTTTAAAATATTTTTATGAATTAAAAACACTTTAAAGCACGTATAGTCGATTATATTTGTATATCTTTGTATTCACTAATGTTTCTTGAAATTATGGCCATCCTGTAGAAAAGTTGTGTATGTTAAGGGTGATTATTTACCTTGTCTATTAACCAAGCTTTTTTTTTTTACCTAATTCATTGGGATCACGAGATAAATAGATTCACGCAGCAGCAATTTAATCTTATCTGTTTCACAAACCCGCATCGGTGGTCGTTTGGTCTTATATTGTAGTTTAATCCATACGGGGAAAAAATAATTATTCTATTTCACAAATAATTGTGTTTGGCTCGAACCAGATACCCACCCCCTTTCCCCTACCCTCATAGCCTCTGTTACGAAGTGTGGGTTAAGACTTAAGCCTACAACAAAAGCACATTAGAGCGCTAGCATTTCGTTATGATCCATTCTACGCGAAAACTTCTCCGCGCCACAACTTTAATGAAGATATTTATTCTCGCTCAAGGTTGGCCGTCTTTGTCCTGCAGGTCAACGCCTCTCCTCCCCCTCCAATCATGCCTCACACCCCACTCTCCATTTCCCCCTCTATTTTTATTGTTCTTTTCTTTTTCTTCTCTCTTCTCGCTGGAGTCCAGAGCAAATGACGTGCCGGAGCCGCTCCAGTGAGCGGATTCTTGGAAAACTTAATCAGTAAAACTGCCCGTCTTTTACTACAAGTCTATTCGTGCCTAAGTTGGAGGGGTTTCTGGTTTCGCAAAACACCCTGCGCAGATCTCTTCTACTTCTGTCCGCAGTTTTGCGTCGACATGTGCGGTGATTGTTACAATGTCACGGATCTAGAAGTGACATAATGTTATCGTGATTTGTGTGTTTGGAACTTTGTGTGACGGTCATGGTTTAAACTATTTAGTTGTCCTGTTTCAAGTCCACGAGAGTTTCTCTTGAGACGTCTCCGAGGTCCGTTCACCCGTAAATCTTAATCTGATGAGCGTATTTGTGGTAAGTTTTATTAATTATATGGATTTAAAGGTGAATCAGCACAAAATCGGCCGTTAACGCTATAAATACACCTACAAATTTTCGCTAGTGAAATGAAACCATAAAAAAAATCATCCAAGACAAATAAAGGATCCACTGCGTCTAAATACTCGTCTGGGATATACGCATTTAATTAAACTAGTGGGGTAGAGATTAGGGAAGGTAGAGTTTAGAGGAAATGTACCCGAATTTGCGTGCAGGGGAAGTAAGAAACAATTTAGTAATTAGACAAATAGAGCTTGATGATTAGTCCGTGTGCACACTGATGCAAGTGAAAGATTAAAAATAAAATACAAGGTTAAAAACTCACGAAAATAGGCCTACTATCTAGAAATACTTTAAAAAAAGTTCACTCGCCAAGCTTATTATCTTGAATGATATATTTGAATAAGGTCCCTGGAGGTTTGGGGCTCGCTACCCTGTCCAAGTAAGTTTTTAAAATATATCAATATTCGTGAAATGTTATTGCAAATCATGGTTAATAGCATGTGAACCATTTCATGGAAACTTTTTGTTTAGTTCGATAATTCTAATCCAATAGGAGAAAATTAATATATATATTTTAATTAAAAATAGTCCTAGGCTTATAGTTGTTGAAAACCAACGTAGCATATAGTTAAAATCTAGCAAATGTTTTAATCCGGTTTCTCAACACGATCTGATTAACAATTTATTTTAAACATAAAAGGATGTTTTTTTTGGTACCACATTCTCTCAGGCTGATAATAGATTTGCTTCCATCAGCGGTGTTTCTAAGCTGTCATTTTGGTTTCGTTTGTCTTACCCCGCCCAATTACTTATTTATTCCTGATTTTAGTTTTTCTTGATGCTTCAAATAAATAAATAAAAAATATTTTAAATCTTGGGAGATTTATGTTGAAATAAATTTGACATTAAAGTGTATTTAAATACCTATTGCAATAAATATACTTAACAATTTTTAATTTAATGTTCTCAATGTTATATATATATATATATATTTGGTTAAACTATAAATATGTGGGGTAATTAATGCAAAATGTAATATTTATTTAGTGACTTCTCAGGTCTATATTGTATTCGAGTCGCAATTGTAAAACAACCTCAGCATATTTTATTAATAAAAATACAGTAAATAATACAAACATATTTGTCTTCCCTCATTCTAAGTAGTTTATAATCACATAAATGTATACATTTACTGAAATCTTCACCTATGAGAACACAAAAGGTGCCAGTTTCGACTGGTAAGGTTTGTCCGTCACTGGGGGGGGAGGGGGGGGGGGTCAGCGTGTACATAGTGTCCCCCCCTTCTATTAAAGTGATTATGTTTGTGTTGGAATTTTCAGGGAAATCCATTCTAAAACCTCTGATGGGAGCATGGAGTCATATTTTTAATATTCTTGTCATTGGAAGGTGTTCATAGTTTAAGCCTATGAAATTTGGTGATGTATTTACTTAAAAGTAATAGGATACTGTACTGTACATGAAAGTAGTTAACTAAGGCTACGTACAGTTAGGGCAAAAAGTTGTTACGTTCTCATAACGCGTCCCATGTTTGGACGCCAATTGTTATGACCCAAGTTGGACGCTAATTGTTACGTTCTGATATTTGGTCCACGTTGGGCCGCCAATTGCCACCTAACGTAATATTTTTTATGATAAATTCCCCACATTTGGAAGTAATTTATAACATTACGGGAGTTTTACTTGTTTAATTGTCCCGTGGTGTTTTCGTCATTTGTAACGTTATAAAATAGTTATTATCACTCCCATACACTGGGCCTCACTTTTTATGATAGAAATAACTAACGTCGGATAGAGTTTGATATTGGTTTATTCAATGATAATTATTGATACTTGTATAGAAAAATGACCGTGTTGCACACAATCTAGACAAGCGTCTAACACACGTCCGTCCGAGACAATGACGAGCATCACAGTAAGCTCTGAGATTACACCACCCGTGATATACCTCAGTCCAATGGAACTTACTAGAATGTTTAGTTAGTGAAAACGTACAGAAGTATACAGAATGGCCTAGAACCGGACACTGCCTCAGATTAAACATCTACAATGTTCTGGGTTGTTCCAGAGCAGGAAGTTAATTTTAAAGACTTTTACATTGTAATTTTGACTCAACTCTACGTCACACACTGAAGTTAGTTACAGTAGCTGATGCCTGCTAAATTCAGGGCATGAACAACTTAACAACAAGTAATAACTAGTAATTTCCTAGTTAGAATCTGGTAACAATCACATATGAATAGTTTAGAAAAATACGTGCTTTATGCGCCAAGTAATCTATACTTATAAAATAACATGTCCTGATTGATTGATTGACTGACTGACTGATTGACTGACTGACTGACTGATTCATCATCGCCGAGCGCAAACTATCAAGGCTACAAGCATGAAATCCGGACTATATATTCATTTTGTTATGTAGGCACCCACTAAGAAAGGATTTTAGAAAATTCCACCCCAAAGGGGTCAAAATAGGGGATGATAATATGTATGAAAATATGTATGAAAGTCCGTCATTTTGAAAGTTACATAAACAAAATTTTGTATTTCGGTTATTGACGTAAAACAAATAAATACATGTTTCAGGAATTTTGGAAATTTTATTTAATAAGGGATGAAAAAGGGGGTGAAAGTTTGTATCGGACTTGCATTATTTTTGATCTGAGGTCAAGTTATGGTCATCAACGTAACGTAATATTTTAAATTAATCTGTAAATACATATGTATATTTTCGTATTTGTATATAATCAACTTCCACGCGAGCAAAGCCGCGGGCAACAGCTATCTAGTAAAATATAAAATTCAAATAAAAATAATATATCTATATATATAATTAAGAGGAGAATATTGTCAATGCTTTCAAATATTCTTTAGGGTCAAATCAGGGACATTACAATTTAGGGCCAAAATTTAAGAAATAAAGTCGGAATGAGTGAGATACTCGTCGCTAGCTATGATGATGTGCATTGTTTGATTAATTTTTTATTGATCCGATGTAACTTAAAATTGTATTAAATTAGTTATCAAATTTTGGAGAAAAATGGGGTACAAAATTAGTCTTATTTCAGGACTGGCTCAGAAAATCAGAGACGAATGGTCACCTTATCATAGAGCTGCTCTCCCCTTTCCCTCCAAGCAATTCAAATACAGTTTCTCTGAATTCTTCCTTTATCTTCATCATTAGTGTAAATATGTCCTGACGTGAAAAAAATCGTCAAATTGATTTGTTTTTATCCTAATTATTTCAAATAAATGACCAACACTTCATCTAATATACTTGCATAACTGTAAACGTCTAAAAAAGAAACGTAATCTAATCCTTAAACGAATAAAATGATGGAACAGTGTTGCTCATCGTGAGAAATTAAATGAATGCATATCGTTTAGCATTCCTCGCTGATTATCATAGTTTGGTTTTTGTTGCGAGGTGGTAGACGAGTTTGTTCTGAAGTCAGGACCTAACGTTCTATGCATCGCTTCGCTGAGCTTTACAAGTAGAGATGAAAAGACTCTTTCTTACCTACCTCTTCACTCCTAGATGACGCAACTGCTGAGTCATCTTGGATTTTCTGACAGGCGACAGAGTCCTTCAGAATGTAACCAGCCATCCCCTCCATGGTTTCTTGGGACCCTATGTTTGAACGTTAGCGTTCACGATCTTCATTCTCTACGTGTTCATATGTCCTTAGGGATTCTTTCAGAACGTAGCCATCCACCACCAAGAAGAGTTCATGGTTTCTTATGTTTGAAGGTTAGCGTGTACGACTTTTAAACTCTTTATGTTCTCATGGGTCACGCTTTCAACGTACTCAATTCATTACGAAATTGTATACATGTTGGCAGGATTCGTGAAAACGATCGCTGTCTATACAACTAGTAGCATTCACATTAATACCGGTAAAAACGTAACACTCGTTTGGTTTGAGTCTTTCCAGTGACGGGGAGGTTGGGGTTCGAATACCGGCTGAGTATGCTAGGGTTTTTCCTGAAATAAAACTTTCTTCACGCATGCATAGATACATTTTCTCTAAAACTCTTGACTTTCTCAACCGTATTCCATTATTTAAAATATGTGGTGAAACGAGTAGTAAAACGTGGTACACTTAGGTTACAAAATAACGTAGCATTCCCAAAAACTGGTGCGAATTTGGATGATATTGTCCACGTTTATTCAATGGCAATGAGTATCAATCAATCTTATTTGTTGTAATATCCATAATCTTTTATCAGGGTTAAACTTGCCCTTGAACTTTTTGATGATAAACTGTCACCACCCCCTTTCTCCCTTCAGTGGGCCTAAGGTTGTCAGGATGGGTTGAGGCTGAGGATGGGGAAGTGAATGGATTCTGATTGTGTGGGTTCGTAATTGATGTCCGGCTTGGGTTTTAGGGTTTTTATTTGTACTATGTATATTACAAAATGTGATGTTGATAATAAAAACTAGAGGATATCGAAAAACTTAATAGATTTAATTAAAATATCGTGACAAAACGAAGTATGCAAAGAATGTTTAACCAATGGCTTGACTGACCTGATCCTTCTCGCTTGATAAACCCCGGTACCCTGGGCTCGACGATATACCTCAATTACACGTCCTATGACCTGGTGATCTAACCCGTGTAGCCCCAAAAAACAGGCAGAGTAGCCCTATAGACTCGATGGTGAATTGTCAGCCCTGTTAGCTGGGAAAGACTACTTTTTATTCTGCCTTCTAGTCTGATTTACCGTGATGAATGCTGACGCTCTGTTTATGTTGTCACCGGATATGTTTTATTTGTTTATTAGCTAATCACAACATATTGCAATACTAGTTTTGTAACTCACAATCCATCACATTATTAAACAAACACCTCAATCTAGGCCGTGTCAATTAAAGTAAACTGGCGGCCGGAGTTCAATCCTCGGTCCCGGCACAAATTTATCTGAATACCAAACCCTTTCTTCACCTCTGACAAGACATCTTGTGAAGGTGTGGAATGCCAGGGCCTCCACCGTGGTTCGGATTCCACGTTAAACTGTAGGTCCTTCATTTTATCTCACAAGCACCCTACCATTACACATTAGCGTAAGTGTGTATAACCCGAACGGGTAGTAAGACGCGGTGCTAATAATAATAATAATAATAATAAAAGTAAAAATAACCTGTGGCATACAACAAATAAATAGCCTTACCTATCGGAATCCAGCCCTTGTAAAAACTGTAATCATATTTGTATTCGAATTATTATATTGTTTTAATTTACTATTGAGTTATTTAAGGTTTTTTTTGTCCACTGTTTTAATGCCCATTCATAGGGAAATACACCTTCATTACACCCAACTAGGATGTAAACCCCAACCTCCCGCTTATTGACAATCGAGTCTATTTCAAGTGTGACGCCTTATACCGTGAAACCACCGATGCATATTATTCAAGTGTTGAAATGATTCGTTTGTGCCTCTCGCTAGGACTCACGCCTAGGAGACTGAATCTGACAGCCTTCCTCCATAACGTGTTTCTTGGGGAGAAACGCTTGAGAAACTAATTGTGATCGTTTTATGGAAGAGTTCACAAATACATACTTCTTTGTGATATTTAAAGATAAACAAAGCCAAAACTTTTTTTTTACTAGGGATCTTACGGAAAACCAAAATATAATTTTAAAAGCAGTCTTAAGTGGCTTATTTAAAGAAACTAAATGCAATTTTTGAAAACTTTATATCAAAAGAGGTTAAGATGGGGATGAAGGTAGGCCATTAAAATGTTTTTTTTGCAACTTTTATATCAAAACTTTTTTGGTCAAATAAATTAAATATTGCTTCAGAACAAACATAAAGTTTAAATTTCTTTACATATCAACAGTTCTTGAGTATCTTTCAAGGATTCTTGGGATGACAACTTTTTCTATCCGTTTGAAAAGTGAAGAAAATTTAACTATACGTTTTTACTGGAGCAATATTTTATTTGTTTTTGCAAAAAAAAAAAGTTTTGCTGTAAAAATTGCAAAACACCCTACCATTACACATTAGCGTAAGTGTGTATAACCCGAACGGGTAGTAAGACGCGGTGCTAATAATAATAATAATAATAATAAAAGTAAAAATAACCTGTGGCATACAACAAATAAATAGCCTTACCTATCGGAATCCAGCCCTTGTAAAAACTGTAATCATATTTGTATTCGAATTATTATATTGTTTTAATTTACTATTGAGTTATTTAAGGTTTTTTTTGTCCACTGTTTTAATGCCCATTCATAGGGAAATACACCTTCATTACACCCAACTAGGATGTAAACCCCAACCTCCCGCTTATTGACAATCGAGTCTATTTCAAGTGTGACGCCTTATACCGTGAAACCACCGATGCATATTATTCAAGTGTTGAAATGATTCGTTTGTGCCTCTCGCTAGGACTCACGCCTAGGAGACTGAATCTGACAGCCTTCCTCCATAACGTGTTTCTTGGGGAGAAACGCTTGAGAAACTAATTGTGATCGTTTTATGGAAGAGTTCACAAATACATACTTCTTTGTGATATTTAAAGATAAACAAAGCCAAAACTTTTTTTTTACTAGGGATCTTACGGAAAACCAAAATATAATTTTAAAAGCAGTCTTAAGTGGCTTATTTAAAGAAACTAAATGCAATTTTTGAAAACTTTATATCAAAAGAGGTTAAGATGGGGATGAAGGTAGGCCATTAAAATGTTTTTTTTGCAACTTTTATATCAAAACTTTTTTGGTCAAATAAATTAAATATTGCTTCAGAACAAACATAAAGTTTAAATTTCTTTACATATCAACAGTTCTTGAGTATCTTTCAAGGATTCTTGGGATGACAACTTTTTCTATCCGTTTGAAAAGTGAAGAAAATTTAACTATACGTTTTTACTGGAGCAATATTTTATTTGTTTTTGCAAAAAAAAAAAGTTTTGCTGTAAAAATTGCAAAAAAAAAACATTGGCCTTTTCTCGCGTACTCTACATCTCCACTTTTATAGTACATAGGCACACACATACATTACATATACGGTAGATCCCCCTCCAATTCCTCCCCTCCTCCCATCGAATGGGCCCACATACAATTTTCTTCCATTATAAGTGAGAACAGGTTGCATCCAGACTCGCATAGATGCACATATCGCTCCAGATGATCGCGCACATGTTCAAGTGTGTTTATGCATGCACCCTCCTTCTTTCTTAAAGAGGAGTAATCCGACTGGTAAAAGAATATAAACATTCGAGTTGTTAACATATCTCTTCGTGTGTACTTGTTATACACTTCACTGGTTTACAAGCCAATGACAGCTTCAAACAAGAGATATATAATTTCTTGGGGGAACAAAAACCACTATTTGGGCCGTTATGTTGCCTTCACACGTGATCGAGCACCCCACCCCATCCCACCCTTCATCCATCTCAGTAGCTATCCTGACGCTGTGTCATTGCTTGTCATTAGAAGGTAAAACGAAAGTGCTTAAAATGTTATATAAATCTTTAATAGTGTTTGATTTTTTAAAACAATAGACAAGGTAGTAATTTCTAATGAGGTTTAATTTTAAATGCGTTAATGAGAAATAAAAAGTAATTGTGATCCGATTCACAAACATGGGTGCTCTTTTAACAATTTGTGACGGGTTTTATTACGTACTAAAAAGAAGTTATAACTAAAGTGTCCTCACTGCTTGACCAACTGTTTTCTTAGAGGTATACTCGATTCGCTGGTTGATCAACTTTTCCTGACATTTCTGAACGTTGTAAGATCTACTGTTATGCATTAATATGATATGGGATATTTTCGAAAGCTCTCCATTTTTACAGATAGTGTCAATTTTGACAGCTTAAAGCTAAATAAAGTGGACTAATATCAATTTTAGCTATTCTACAATCATTTTACCCCATTATTTCAAAGGTTGTTCAACGCACGGATAAGGTATAGCTGTATGTTTGGTTTCGATTTTGCACTGTCATCCTCCATTTCAACTGGGATTGCTAATTTAAAGTGTGCTGCAAAATAAGGTTTTCAGTTTGGATAGAAGAGCTTGGTACCGAGTAGAGGGATCCCCGCCGAGACAAGTTGTTCTACTACTAGGTTGGAATTCGTTGAACAAAGATCGTTCAATTCCCGCTGCTAAAGTAACATCTTCAATTTAGTGCCAATAAAGAGCTCAGATTCTCGACGCCAGCGGGGGATAGATGAGTGCTCCGATAAGGAATGGTTCGTGTCGTTTTTTCAAGGGAAGCTGTTCGTCTGTGTTATGTCGGAGATATCGTCTGCTCTTTTAGTTCATGCATATGGTTAAGCTGGTGTGTAGCCCGCACATAATGATGGAACTGGTGTAGTTCACACATATGGTTGAGCTGGTGTGTAGCCCGCACATATGATGAAATTGGTATAGTTCACACATATGGTTGAACTGGTGTAGTTGACACATATGGTTGTACTGGTATAGTTCGTAGTGACTTTGGAGAAACAAACTGAAACTAATTTTAATATACAATAAAAATTACAGAAGCTATAAAACTGGTTCGATTACAATGCTAGGATCAAGGTTTTTTTTCTCCTCTGAAAATTTATATAATTATGAGAATGAGCTGATTGCTTTATTGATTACTTCAGCTAGAGATAATTCCACTTAGGGCTGTATCACTCTCGTTTTAGAGACGACGCCTTGCTGATTGGTGTTCACTTGGTCTTAAGTGGTATTAAGCTTACGTTTCACTTAGTATTAGTCACTGTTAAGGTGTGGTGGAAGAGAACGCGAGTTAAGGCCAGTGTTTATAGCAAAACTTTTTTTTCGACCAAAAAAACCCAACATAGAGTTTAATTTTCTCCACATTGTGACTTCACTTTGTTGAATATTTCAAGAGCATAGGGGCATTAGAGAACTTTTTAAATTAATAGAAAAAGTTGTAATTAAATTCCAGGACACCCTTGACAGATATGCCTATTCAATAAATGTTGAAGTCACCATGCGAAGGAAATTATTAGACTCTATGTTGATACAGGAGCATTGGAATTGCTAGATTTCTTTTGACCAATAAATTGTTTTGATACAAATAATGCAAAAAAAAACCACCGCCCTTAACCCACCTTCCCTTATAACCCACCTTATAAGGAAAGTCGAGGCTCGGATCTTGGCCGATTTCATTGATAACTGTTTTCCAAATGGTATTTTAACAAGTTACCCCCCTCCCCCACCCTCAACACTCAACACTGTCTATTCTGTTCCTCTAAAACTATCATCTCGTTCCCACCACTTAAAATATTTTTTAAATAAAACAATGAACTTTATTAATACGTGATAACTACCTATGCCAATAGGACCTTTGTTTTTAAAATGGCCAACTTCACTCTTTTTTGTATATAGTTTCACGTATTTCTACCCATCCAGCATATCCTCATATTATTAACATTAACGAGGTAAGAAAGGTATAATTTAATATAAAAGTACCCGCATTAGCGTGCAAAGAGAGTGAAAAACTATTTAGGGGGAGAGGGGAAATACCTCAATTCATCCAGCCGGGATTCTGATGATGACCTCTCCATTGCCAACGAGCATGACAAGACTAGACTTAGGCCTTTATACGCGTTCCCACCGTTGCGAGTACCCACTAATTTAACCCATTATTTATGTTAATGCCGTTTATACTGTATGTTTCATGTAGCCCACGTTTTCCCAATAAAATACACCGTACTTTAAATTGCAAGTCTAATTCAAGAATCTTTTATATTTTTTGTTTATTAATACTCACAGTTTTTAGCTGACCTAGCTTACTATACTCCATTCACGGTAGGAATTACTCTCTGAAAGGTCTTTTTCTACTATATCATATATTTCTGGTAGAGAAAAAGGCCTTTCAGAAAAAAATTCCTACGCTGAACAGAATTTAGTTATATGCTAACCCAAGAATAGAGTAGTATTAGCACCACGTCTTACTACCCGTTCGGGTTATACGCACTTACGATAATGTGTAATGGTAGGGTGATTGTGAGATGAAATGAAGGAATGAAATGAAGGACCTACAGTTTAACGTGGAATCCGAACCATGGTGGAGGCCTGGCATTCCCCACATTCACAAGTTGTGATTAATACACCTCTTGTCAGAGGTGAAGGAAGGGTTTGGTAATCAGATAAATCTGTGCTGGGACCAAGAATTGAACCCCGGACCCCCAGCACAGTCTGAAACCTCACCTCTAAACCACCAGGTTACCCCTAGGATTATAAATGTCCGCTTCGGTGGCCGCATGATCTAAATTCTAAGGTGTCACTCTCGTAATAGACTAGATTGTCGATGTGGGGTGATCGGGATTCAAATCTCAATCGGATGTAAAGAAGATGGTTTTTCTTAAACTGTTCTCCACTTTTACTCCACACAAGTGCGGGTACATTTCCGCAAAATTCAACCTTCCTAATCCCTAACACATTAGTATGAATAGTACATATGCGTATATTCCGAACGGGCATTAAGATGCGGTGCTAAAAACTATTAGAAGAACAGGTACAAATACCTAAGTTTATTTTTCGTAAAAAATAGCTTCCCTTGAATGACACCAACAGAACAGAGTTTAAATAGAACAGAGTTATAGATCGATCGGCATCCATCCCGAAGAAAAACCACGTTTGAGGTTGATTTTTTTACAGTCATGGCTCTAGATCGATTAGTCTCACCAAACATCGGTCACAATCGTCAAGTCTTTTTTATTTATTTTTTTCGGGTATTTTTTTTTCTACCTTTGAAAATGTATTCGCGTAGCTCCACAGCTATTTCCATTTAAATGCTTGTCTATTTTTATAAGTAATTAATTGTTACTTTATTAGCTATACTTATTAGGATATAGATCTTCTTTAGCTGTGTTTAGTCTTAATAATCCGTTAAAACAATTTTAAATACTTTAACAAATTTATGTTACTTAAAAGTGTTGTTTTCTTCTAAG
>CABFVZ010003173.1:0-17896 GCA_902151445.1 Timema monikensis
TATATATACACACGCACATACAGCAGGATCTGGCTAATTCCATATTTGTTAATTCAAAATATTCTAAAATTGGATAGTTCGAACTCAAAATGATTCCCCATGAAATAACTGTATAAATCAATGGTAAAAAATTTCATTTAATTCAAATTTTAGAAGAAAATTTTGTATAATTCAAGGCCTATATTTTGTTGATGTTTTATAATGTATGCTTATTTCAAACCTAATATACCTATCTTTATTTAATCACCCCTTATGCCAATAATTTCAAACAAAGCTGTTTACTGACGACGCATCGTAAAAGAGAAAGCGGGGAACTAGATTTACACCGGTGGTGAGTGGGTTTCCTAGAAAGGGGTTGTGTTGTCTCGGCTTTCATCGTTTTTGTGTGTCATATTAACCACGTGACCTTCATCACGGACCTGAGAAGATTCACTTAATACCAATTAGTGCGTACTTGAAGATTTTATTTATTAAGCAAATAAGCAAACTACAATAAAACAAAATCACTAATTTTTTTCCAACATGTCATTTAAGTGCAAAAACTGATTCAAGTCTGCCATTTTCATAATATGTTGATTTTTCATATATTTTGTATTTTGAGTTTAAATTTATTTTATTTATTGATTTAGATATATATATTGTGTATATGTATCCTATACTTATCATGTTTTAAGGTTTTTGATTTATTGTGTACCAAATGCCTGAATACTCATAATAATGGTTAGTGAGAATTTTGAAAATCTCCAATTTTTTTAGAAATTTCTTGGACCTCGAAATTAAAAGGTTGTATACTCTATATAGATGTATAGATGTATAGATAGTCACATACTTTAGTGAGAAAGACATGGCGTGCCATTGACTCTATTGACTGGGAGGTAGAGTTTCGACTCTTGACTGAATGCACTGGGAATAGTTTTACACATATAATTTATCGCACGTGATTTTTCTATCCACTCTCCATGCTACGCGTACACTTGTTTTAAGTTATTCTCAAAATTGAGAATGTATATAGTGTCTCAGAAGTATAGTTAAATTTAATTACAAATTTAATTTATTAGCTATAATTAAAATTCACACGAATAAAAGATTGCATAATACTAAAACGTGTTTGTTTATTAGTTAATATTGTTTTGTACCAGTTTGTATGTTTCTCTTTTTTTATATCTTCCTCACTAAATGTTTAACACTCTCTTCTTAGTGATCAAAAGATAAATTTGTGAACAAATTTCCACGCTGCTTGCGTAATCAACTCTAATTCCTCACCTTAATTATGAAAAACATAAATGGTCGTTAATGGCAGGAATTCAGGGAAAGGTGAAGAAAGGGGGAGGGGGGGTGTTAAAAAGGCATTTACACACAGAACCTTTATTAAATTTTAATGATAGCTCAATTACGGAAGTACTATGTTAACATTTACCGTGCGAACCACCCCAAAGAGAGCGTAAATGTTACATTGTTTCGTTCTTTCTACCATTTCAATGCTTGCGAAGTTGGATTCATATTCTTATTGTATATTTGTTTTGATTTCTAGCATTCGAATATGTTATTTGTGAATATCACATATATCGACTCTTATTTTGAGACTCCACACTAGTGGATATGCCGTCTAGAAGTATGAGCCGTCCAGTCATGTTTTCCGGCTAAGGGATATTTAGAGTTCTTATACTGGGGTGTTATTTACTAAATGTTTTTCACACCTTTCTATATTAATACAAATTAAAAATTACAGATAATTCGTATGGAAACGGACAGTAAAACACTGTTGAAATATGTAAAAAAATTATTATGATAAATATTGAAGATGGACAGTTCACTACGCACATAAAGATACCTCAGATATACAAAAAGCTTTCCCTCATTTTAGAGTAAAGCTATAATGATTAATGAAATAATTTAGACAGAATTTGTGTAAAGTCGAGTATTCTGTACGTTTTTGAACAATCCTTATTTATTTAATTAATTAAGACAATTGTTGCTGAAAAAGTTGTATATTTATTTCAATTTGGACAGTAATATTATGGATATCCGTTTAAATATACATATTAACCAATCGAAGATCTATTGTAATCGTTATTATATTGACATTATTTTATCCTCTGCCAAGGAGATAAATTGGGGATCCGGTGTAAAAGTGCACGAATGAAAATTCTAAAATGTAAGTGCTCCAATTTTCTATTAGACGTATTGAAAAAACACCTTTTAAATATAACAACTAATTATTAGTATTCAAAATACATGTATTAAAACATAATAAGCGTATTCTTAAAATTGAAAAATGACACCTATACACAGAAATCGAACCTGGGAGCAGTGGCGTACTAAACCAAAGGTCCCGGGTTGGATTCCCATGTCCAGGTGTAATTTTTCAATTTTCAGATTATGATATTTAGATGGAGAATTCCTCACTAAAAGCATAAATAATATCTTCTGCTATTTGATTCATTGTAACCGTAGGTAAAAATCAGCCCTAGTATTTTTGTCTCACTACGCCAATTCTCTATCAATTAGTCTATTCAGGTTCGTCCTGTTACCAGAGTCATACGCCAATTATGGTTTTAGGCAGAGTCTGTGATGGACGTGTGAAATTGTCAGCTACATACAGTTAACATAAACACAGCCTGTCTCCATTATGATTATCATCCAGGTTGCCACTTGTACAAGACTTGTTATATTTAAAAATGTACGTTTACAAACATTTAATTGATATTAATAATCAACACAGCCACCCGATTCAGTGGCCTAATGGCTTAAGGCGTCTTTCTCGTGTTAAACTGGCCTGCTGGAGACGGGGAGATCCAGTTAGGCCTAATGAGTTTTTTAATGGTTTACCACTCTCCTTCCACGCAAATATGGGTATATTTATCTTTAAACTGCTTCCTTCCTCTTCTCTACCCCATTAAAGTAATTAGCATGTATATGTATAATCATAACAGGTAGTAAGAAGATATGATGTGTATGGAAAAATCTGTATCACGGTTGATGGTTATCCACACATAAATATATCTTAAAAACACACACCTGAACATGTAATTGAATGGCAATCCTCCTTATAATATCACTTCATTGGGTTTTTACACAACGTTTTAATAGTCCGTCTCACTCACGGATAACACATAGCTTAGGCCGATCAAACTGAGCATCCCATTGTGGTATGGTTTTAGGTAATTTACATTTATAACAATGGTATTGAGATCAACTAAACCATTTTATCATATTAAGGATACAAGGTCACAAGAGGAAAAAGTAAAATTTTAGCTCAAATTGAGTCAGTGCTGTCATATGTTGAACTAGACAATCGTTAGACCTTTCTAATACCTTTTAGATTATGGTTAAAAGAGGTATCTGTCCTATTTATATTAATTCTAAATATAATTGTATTTCCTAGGGTACTTACGGGGATTGAGACATGTTATATTTTTATCCTGGAAAACGTGTGTAAAGTTAGACTCCCCCTTTTCTCCTGTACCCCTAAGCATTCAATTTTAGTGTAAATGTATTGTAAGCTAGTATTTGAAATCTTAGCATGCTACAAACCAGTTGGTGGAAGTGTAAGAGGAATGTCGGTGTCTGCAATAAAGTATAAATAACCAGCCCGAGGTCACTGTGTGACTGCAGCTTGTCCTCTGTATGGTCAGCATTGTGTCATGTGACCATAGCTGTGTTCTGATTGGTTGGAGAGCACAGTTTTATAATCAACGGTTTGAGAGACAGGGGTATTCTGCCCAGTATGGGTGTGTGGACAAAGGGGAAGAACGATGAATTGTTATAGTGTGAACCTGAGGAAATTGAATTTTAAAGTTTAAACGCTATTGTAAGACTGAGTTGTTAAATATTTTTAAAACTTTAGCCCAGCATTAATGACAGGTAAACTGAGCATCTAATTTATATAGCAAGGCTCATTTATATATTTTCCTTTACAGTAAAACATATGTTTTAAACCATTTAACCTTCAAACTTTATAGGGAAAAATAATGAGGGTTAAACATCCTGTGTGGAAGAAAAGTGAAAAATATTAGTGTTAATTTTAATAATATAAAATAGTTATATAACTATGTCCAAGCCATACAATATTGGTTTTATTTGCATAACATTTTAACAGAATTAATTTAACTGTGTTTTGTTAAACTGACTTATTAGATTACTAATTATCATCATCATAATCTGGCATGGCATAGTAGCATAAAACTGCACAAATTCATTATTGTCAAAGAAATGTTTCAATTTCTGAAAATAATATAAATGGTGATGGGTTGGAATTTAAATGTATAATTTTAGAATGTATTCTCTAAAACGTTTGAAAAATATGGCAGCTAAGGACTCAAATGGATTAATTATAGTTCCCTTTCCAATGACCAATATCTTTTAATTTCAATATCATTAATTCAGATGAATTATCTTTAAAAGTAATCTTATTTTTAAGTAATATAATTAGAACCCAAAACACATACTCTAATCATACAATTACATAAAATACTTGGTGTATAATAAAAAGGCTAACTGGCCAATCTTTCCATTTAAGTTTTTCCACAGGTATTCTTCCAGCATATAACTCCAATGAAAACAGACACTCCCCCACACTCAATGTATATACAAATATTATATATTTTTGTATTTGATGAACGTTGAAGCCCAAAACCCACTGTAGCTAGTTCGGTATTCCAGAAGTCGATGGTTTTCTAAGTTGGTTTCCAATTCTTTGGTAGGCCGTGAGGGTACGCCTAATTCGGTTTTTTGTTACAATCTATCGAAAAGCTGTGTCCAAGCCTTGAATATCTATTGAGTGAATTCCATTATCACAAATGGTGACTTATGCTGACCTAATTATTTCATGTCAATCTTATGGATGCTCAATGAATGTTTTCTGTTGAATGAGACACTTATTTTGGCCGGTATTCTGGACTGATGATGACAGGGAGACCAGGATTTTAATTCCAGTAGTGTGTATCCAGGGTAGTTTTACACTCTATCTCCACGCAAATGCAGGTACACATTTTTCTATATTTAAACTTTTATATCCTTAACACCTTAGTGTATTTAGTACCAATGCGTGTTTCCCAAATGGGTAGAAGTTATGTTGCTAATAAATACATATATATATTGCAAGATTTATTCCTTAAACCAGTGGGACTCAAACTTTTTGACTGTGTACCGCAAGATATAATTTATGTTAAACTCTGTACAGTTTACCCCTAAAGGGGTTGGTGTGTATTACAAGCTATGTATACTATAGTCTACAAGTCAAATAAATTACCGCCAAAATAATGTATTAAATATAAAATAAGTAGTTTTAAATGTAAAATATAATATCAGAATGTTCCGTAACATGTTGGAACCTCTTCAGCCGTGGACAGGAGACACAAAAACATGTGTTCCATTTTACTTCTTTTTTTTTTTCGAGTTATAGCCATGTTTGTGTTCCAATAATGTGGAGCTGCTTTGCAAATAAATGGTACGTTCCACCTTAAAGACTTTCTCCCGTCTTTATCTTAAAAATATATATTTACTAAAACATCGTAAGATTTGTGAAACGACACAATATATATTTTTGTAGAAACAATTTACTAAAGATCATAAATGAAATAATATAAACTGTTACTTATTTAGGAACTAGGAACACTGTTACAAAATATTAAGAAAAGAGAATCATTTTTGTCCACCAAAGAGCATTAGAATCAAATTTATTTTCAACCCCTGTATTAAAATATATATATATATATATACTCATAGCTCAAAAACTATTGATTTGATAACTAAATATCTTAAATAAAATATGTTAATATTTAATACAACTACAACTTTACGATAGTAAGCTATTTCGTATCTCAAATATTTGTGGAGAAATTAAGAACACTGGAAAATTTTCTTATTGAAAACTATCCTCAAATTCGTTATCATGAGAAAATGAGAACTGTCATCATGTTTATAATAATAAATAGTGTTTTGATTCAAGATTTAAGAAAAATCATTAGAGTATATTTCAAGAGTCCACTTTTTTGACGATCACAATACTTTCTCTATGAGGTGTAGACGGATGAAAGTCAAAAGGAATTGTTCTAATTGGAAACCTTCAGCCACAATGCAATCCTGCAGCCGTTGTTTAGTAGATTGCCAAACTCTTTCAAAAATACGGCGATTCGGTGGAGGTATTTCGATTCTGGCAAAGCGTGTTGGCAAAAATATTGGTTTCAAGTGCTTCCACCAGTGAAAATCTAGATATTTAAGTGCTTATCTACTACAATACGACTGCAGTCTTTCATTCAGGGCGAAAATGGCAAAATTGAGCCCTTCCTATAATGCTAAGCAGTCCCAATTTACTGGAGTACAAAAATAACTATAGCTTAGAAAAAAGTTCAAGTGGGACACATGTTCATATGAACCATTTAACGGTGTTTTTGTGTCTCTTGTCCACCCTCAGAAGTGGGTCCTAAATTTTACGGTACACCCTATATATATATTTTCAATTCTGAGTACTTGTAATATATATTCACGTAGCCCAGGTTGAATAGCACTTCCTTAGACCTATAAATCTGGTCCACACTTATATAATATCCTCGTATCATATACACATCACAATCTGGGTTGGAGGGGGTGACAATACAGAAGGATACGGTTGAGTTAACCAATTTTGTCCTAGCCAACCCTCGTGCCGTCACCCTTATTGACGCGCCTCATATTGCCATCATTAGTGTGTTCCTCACCCGTGACAGTGTCCGGTTCGTAGCACGTCCAGACATGTCGTATCCTCACCACGACAGTGTCCGGTTCGTAGCACGTCCAGTCATAACGCATCCTCACCACGACAGTGTCCGGTTCGTAGCACGTCCAGACATGTCGTATCCTCACCACGACAGTGTCCGGTTCGTAGCACGTCCAGACATGTCGTATGCTCACCCGTGACAATGTCCGGTTCGTAGCACGTTCAAACATGTCGTATCCTCATCTTGTATTTCCATTACAGTTGACGCTAAAATATCTGTGAGATGCAGTGATTTTATACGATACGAATATCCGTTAAAAGTGTGCACCCAACCTAAGACTAGTAAAGCACCCTTGGAAAACAAATTAATTGATATTGACCCTTGTAATGTTTCAGTTTCCCCGATGATCTGGGTACCAAACCAGCTCGTGGGTGCCCCAGCGGGTACAGACGTCACTATCGACTGCCACACGGAGGCGTACCCACGGGCCATCAGCTACTGGGTGTACGACAACGTGATGTTGCTCCCCACCAGGAAGTACGCAACTGACGTCACAGAAAACAGTTACAGAGCTCACATGAAACTGACCGTGAGGAACCTTGGAGACAAGGACTTTGGGAACTACAGATGCATCTCCAAGAACTCTCTGGGGGAGACTGAGGGATCCATAAGACTTTACGGTACGATATGTTAGTGGTCACAAACCTGGGGGGTACCACCCCTTTCCCGAATTTTCAGGGGGGTGGTACATTTTAAGGTGGCAATAGGAAACCTTGAGGTTTTTATGGGTATTACAGCAATAAATTTTATGTAAGTAATAACTGGCAACAAAATATTTTACAAAAAGATCATACTTTTTTTTATATTTGTGTTCTATAATTCTGGTTATATTTTTAATAAAATATTATTAAAAACATTTAACATAATTTTTGTTTTAACGTGTGTTTTATCCATAAGGATTATAAGTTATACCACAAAAAACCTATTCTTATATCTATATAGGCCTATATTCATAATAAATATTTAGTTTCAAATATTTAGATATAAATGTACAATATTACATGAATTTAAGGTTATTATTGTTGATTTCAGCATGCTTATTGTAATACATGGTGTGGCTGAGACACATAAATATTCACTATCTAAATAAAAGCAAACTATAAACTACACTTTTTGAAGATAATGTCACTCAGGTGAGCTCCACCAGACGTCAGACAAACCTCAGTGCATTGTCCACAACTTTCCTCACCATAGACCGTCTAAATGTTTCTGACACACCCTGTACATTTAGCTTAAGATAGTGGGGGCAGGAGCCAACATACAATTCTTATATTTGGGTGCTAGGCTAAAATAGGTTGGGAACTATTCCAATAGATTACACGTCCTTAGCCTAATTTTGTGGTATAAATACTTTTAAAGTAAGTTCAATTTAATTTGTTTGGTAAAAGAAAGTGTTTTAATTCAAATGACTGATATGCTAGTAAAAGATATGATAAGAAAGTTATATTTTATCAAGACTATGATAATTAAATATTTTTAATCCCGAGTCGAATTAAACATTACCTAATCTATTTAGGAAGTAAAATATTTAGAAAATAGTTTGTTTCCTTGGTTAGAAATGCTATGGTCTTAGTCAAAATGAATTATGATAATTAATAACTATATAATTAACACATATATTAGAATTGTATGTTCAGTTAAAATCCCAGGGAAAGTGTTCAAAAAATTATTATAAAAATTGTGGATGTATCAATTATTTGGAATATTTTCTAAAATTTTAATTATCTGAATATCCTGAATTGATTCTGAATCAAATATTATGTTTCAAAAAATCTTATATTTGAAATCCAATCAAATATTTTATATTAATATTTTAAGAATCATATCAAAATTTTAGCTTGTTAGCTCGAATCGAGTCTCAATCGCATATTTTGATTCAGAAAATCTTATAATCTAAACCGCATCGAATATACAAAACTGAAAATATTATGAAAAGAATTTCCATAAAATATTCTATATAAAATATTTTTCAAATATAATCTGAATCTTATATTTTATAATTACTAATAAGTTATTGATAATAAATACAAATAGAATATTAGTCTATTTATGTGATCAAGTCCACTAAAAAATAACACATCAAATCTACATTAAGACACTGAATGGTGTAGCTAAAATGTAAATTGCCTTATTACAATTGTTTGTAGGTTTTAATAATGCATTAAATTGTATTTATATATAAAGTAGGGTTATTAAAATTTTTAATCTTATATTTGTGTCTTGAATTCCAACGAATCCGAATCTAAAACCTAGAGTTAGATCTGACATTTTGAATTTATTTGAAATGTTTCTAATATCAGGATTTCAAATTTTGAATCGATTCAAAACTTGGTTTAAAATTTTATTTCAAATTTTAAAATTCTAATATTCATTGAGGCTTATTTATAATGATAGATGAAGTGAACACCTAACAATAATGTTTATCAGTTCGACGAAATATGCAACCTGTAATCTACACAAACTTACAGTACATTAAGATAAGAGGATACAAGTAAAGCATATTTTAAGTTTTGTTTAAATTAAGATGAAAGTAAATAGATTTTAAATTTTATGGACAAATGTTACTCATTCTGCTCTTTTATAAAATATATAAGTATGTGTGCTGCAAAACAAATTTGACAATTTGAGCTCGTTTTATTGGCGCAAATAAACAAGAGTCATGAAGTTACCCCGTAAAACTACATGTTGTCAACCCTAAATCATGCCAGAGCGGTTGTTGTCCTTTAATGAATATAGTGCCAACTTCTGTGAATATAGGGTGTCATGTGGTCAGCATAACGAACCCTGCGGTCGTTAATCTCAGTTTTGTATAGCAGAGCCACTCCTTATTTGTCGCCATGAGGTTGAAATGACCCCATTACAAACCCACTGCTTCACATACAATCTGGTAGCCGTGGGTATCGAACCCAGCACTTCTTGATTCGTAGCTAGGAATTCTGACCGATAGGCAACAGATATGAAGCCCAGCTTCCAACCAATGTTATAAGGAAGTATTTTATTGGTCAAGTATGAAATTTACTAGATATACTTTAATGTATCCATACATCAAGTCATGTTAACTGAATCGTTTGATTTATATGGATTTTATCAAAACCTATAAAATAATAATAATATAGTAAAATAATATAAATGTTAACTGCAAAATGTTTGTATTTTATAGAATACTTTTCCAGCCTGTATGGGCTATCAAGATATCTCACCCCTATGGATGAGGAAGGAAAGATATTAAATGAAATATATACCTGGATTTGCATAGAAGGAAAGTGATAAACCATTCATGAAATAAACGTCCCGATTAGGATTCCAACAATAGCCTCGTCACCAGCAAACCAGAATAGATAAACCTAACATTTAGTCCTTTCGACACTTGACGTCTGAATTACACAACAAATGAATGTCACTATCACCCACCTAGCTCTCTATTCTCTGACAGGAACTCTCTCAACTTTACTTGTCAGCTCATTCGTATTTTATTATTAGTAACATTACATTGAGGTGACGTAGCCCAAAGCTCGTGTAATATTCAGCTATCCTAGAGGAGCGTACAGCACAGCCTGTGTATCATACACTAACAAGAGAGAGCCAATCACAATACTGCCAGCATGGTGTCTCATACACTAACAAGAGAGAGCCAATCACAATACTCCCAGCATGGTGTCTCATACACTAACAAGGGAGAGCCAATCACAATACTCCCAGCATGGTGTCTCATACACTAACAAGGGAGAGCCAATCACAATACACTCAGCATGGTGTCTCATACACTAACAAGAGAGAGCCAATCACAATACTCCCAGCATGGTGGCTGATACACTAACAAGAGAGAGCCAATCACAATACTCTCAGCATGGTGGCTGATACACTAACAAGAGAGAGCCAATCACAATACTCTCAGCCTTGTGTCTCATACACTAACAAGAGAGAGCCAATTACAATACTCCCAGAATGGTGTCTCATACACTAACAAGAGAGAGCCAATCACAACACTCCCAGCATGGTGTCTCATACACTAACAAGCGAGAGCCAATCAAAATACTCTCAGCATGGTGTCTCATACACTAACAAGAGAGATCCAATCACAATACTCCCAGCATGGTGGCTGATACACTAACAAGAGAGAGCCAATCACAATACTCTCAGTCATGGTGTCTCATACACTAACAAGAGAGAGCCAATCACAATACTCCCAAGCATGGTGGCTGATACACTAACAAGAGAGAGCCAATCACAATACTCTCAGCATGGTGTCTCATACATTAACAAGAGAGAGCCAATCACATTATTCCAAGCATGGTGGGTGATACAGTAACAAGAGAGAGCCAATCACAATACTCCCATCATGGTGTCTCATACACTAAGGAGAGAGAGCCAATCACAATACTCCTAGCATGGTGTCTGATACACTAACAAGAGAGAGCCAATCACAATACTCTCAGCCTGGTGTCTCATACACTAACAAGAGAGAGCCAATCACGATTCTCCCAGCATGGTGTCTCATACACTAACAAGAGAGAGCCAATCACAATACTCCTAGCATGGTGTCTGATACACTAACAAGAGAGAGCCAATCACAATACTCTCAGCCTGGTGGCTCATACACTAACAAGAGAGAGAGACAATCACAATATTCTCAGCATGGTGTCTCATACACTAACAAGAGAGAGCCAATCACAATACTCTCAGCCTGGTGGCTCATACACTAACAAGAGAAAGACAATCACAATATTCTCAGCATGGTGTCTCATACACTAACAAGAGAGAGCCAATCACAATATTCCCAGAACGGTGTCTTATACACTAACAAGAGAGAGCCAAACGCAATACTCTCAGCATGGTGGCTCATACACTAACAAGAGAGAGCCAATCACAATACTCCCATCATGGTGTCTCATACACTAAAAAGAGAGAGCCAATCACAATACTCTCAGCATGGTGTCTCATACACTAACAAGAGAGAGCCAATCACAATTCTCCCAGCGTGGTGGTTGATACACTAATAAGAGAGAGCCAATCACAATACTCCCAGAATGGTGTCTTATACACTAACAAGAGAGAGTCAATCACAATACTCCCAGCATGGTGGCTCATACTCTAACAAGAGAGATCCAATCACAATACCCGCAGCATGGTGTCTCATACACTAACAAGAGAAAGACAATCACAATACTCCCAGCATGGTGTCTCATACACTAACAAGAGAGAGCCAATCACGATACTCCCAGCATTGTGTCTCATACACTAACAAGAGAGAGCCGTTCACAATATTCTACATGGTGTCTCATACACTAACAAGAGATAGCCAATCAAAATACTCCTAGCCTGAACTTTCATACACTAACAAGAGAGAGCCAATCACAATACTCTCAGCACGGTGGCTCATACACTAACAAGAGGGAGCCAATCACTATAATCCCAGCATGGTGTCTCATACACTAACAAGAGAGAGCCAATCACAATACTCTCAGCATGGTGTCTCATACACTAACAAGAGAGAGCCCATCATAATACACCTAGCGTGGTGGCTCATACACTAACAAGAGAAGGCCAATCCAATCACAATACTCCCAGCATTTAGTCTCATACACTAACAAGAGAGAGCCAATCACAATTCTCCCAGCGTGGTGGTTGATACACTAATAAGAGAGAGCCAATCACAATACCCGCAGCATGGTGTCTCATACACTAACAAGAGAGAGCCCATCACAATACACCTAGCGTGGTGGCTCATACACTAACAAGAGAAGGCCAATCACAATAATCTCAGCATGGTGCCTCATACACTAACAAGAGAGAGCCAATCACAATACTCCCTCCTGGTGGATCATACACTAACAAGAGAGAGCAAATCACAATACTCTCAGCATGGTGTCTCATACACTAACAAGAGAGAGCCAATAAAACTATTCCCAGCCTGGTGTCTTATACACTAACAAGAGAGAGCCAATCACAATACTCCCAGCATGGTGTCTCATACACTAACAAGAGAGAGCCAATCACAATACTCCCAGCAATGGTGGCTCATACACAAACAAGAGAGATAAAATCACGATACTCCCAGCATGGTGGCTCATACACTAACGAGAGAGAGTCAATCACAATACTTCCAGGAACAACATCCAGGACTAAACAGTTAGTGTGTGTACCCTACACTAGTTCTTTTTAAGGTAGCACTGTATCGAATAAAAGGTAAAGACAATATATTTGGATCTTTTATGTTAAATATTTTTGTGTCGAAACAAATCTAATATTTATCCTTTTTAATAAAAATGGATTTAATTTTCTACACATAGTGACCTCAACATTTATTGAATATCTGTCAGGGATGTTCTGGATTTTAGCGACAACGTTTTCTCTTTTCATAAATGTTTGTCATCTAATGACGTTACGCTCATGACAGATATTCAACAACAATTGATATCACTATCTGAAGAAAATTAAACTCCAGTTTTCTAGTGGAGGACTATTGGTTTTATATTAAAAAAAAAATCTTTTACAATAAGATCGCCTCTCATTGCTTATATAGTCGGCCTCATTAATCGAATATGACTTGCTCCAAATATTACTTCTTATTTTTCTTTATAAAATCTTTTATTTGGAATCGAATGGTTTAAAACAAATGGCAGCAATATTTAAATATCGCTGGTTATATTGGTTTAAAAAAATTTTGGGCTGTTTTAAAAATAAATCAGGCAATAAATTTCAACATTTTAATTTTCATATACACAGTAAAATGTTATTAGTGTATTTAGTGTGATCACAATAATTATTGTTTGTTTAATCAATCTTTTGCGAGCCAGATAAAACCAGTCGGCCCACGGGTCGTAAATTAACAACTTCTGGTCCATGGTATCATTCTCGCTATAGACTGGACTGACGATAATGGAGAGATTGGGGTTTGATTCCCGACTGGGTCTACTGAGGATACAGTTCCTTAAAAGGCTTTCCACTGTCCCTCTACGCATATGTGGATACAATTCTTAATGCATTTTTACCCATCCCTAACATTAGCGTAATTATTTCAGGTGCCTTTCACTTGAGTGGGTTGTAATCTGCAGTGTAAATAAGAAGGTAGGCCTATTTAAAATGATTACACAATATAATTATTTAGATTTTGAGTAATAAAGTTTTAAATTGATCCAGTTGTTATTTTTTCAAAATATATCTTTATGAGTTTACAAAATGTAAACTTTAGAGCCAAGGAAATTAAAAAATATATAAAATATCTATGATTACATCTGGTGTCATATTTAGTACTAGGTTAAATATTTTACTGCTATGGACAGGGAAGGCGCAGAGGCGGGAGTACCACAAGGGTCGGTGCTGGCTCCCTTCCTATACAACATTTACGTGGCTGACGTTCCGACCAAAGCAAAAATGACAATACGACTATTCGCCGACGATACCTTGATTTATACTAGAGAAAAAAACATCTACTATGCGTCGTTAGCCGTACAAAGGTATTTAAAGACTTTTGAATCATGGTTATCAAAGTGGAGGATAAAAGTGAACGCGACAAAATCCATTGCAATGGTTGTAGCCAGGAAAAGACAGATGCCACCGGCCAACTTTACTATATACGAAGAGGATATACCATTCAAGGATGACGCCAAATACTTAGGAATCTACATAGACAAGCGACTAACATGGACTAAACATATCACCGAGACCTGCAAAAAAGCAATAGCCGTATTCATTCAACTCTATCCACTGCTGAAAGGAACACAACTAAGCCAACGAACAAAAATCACGATCTTCAAAACTGTAATCCAGCCGATTTTACTCTACGCCTGTGTAGGATGGGGATATGCAGCTAAGACGCATCTCAAGAAGCTACAGACAGTTCAAAACCGAGTACTCAGGACGATAACTGGCGTAGACATGCGAACAAGGATTGACCAACTACACCTAATGACCCGAAACAAGACGCTTGCTGAGCTCTTCCAGGAAATGAGAAACAACTTCTACGAAAAAGCAGGAAATCACGATAATCCCATTGTCAGAGCACTAGGGGACTACGATCCACATGAACAAAGGTCATACAAACGTCCAAGGCTGGAGTAGATCACTCACAACTTCACAATCAATTCCATCCCTCATCAAGTGCAATATAAACTAATCAAACATGTATTTTTTTCAGGTAATCATTCACAACCTCACAAATCAATTCCATCCTTCATTAGATATAAGTTCATCAATTCACTTTTTTCACCCTCATTCCACGAGGATAAGGGCTAGCGAATGCTGCCTGTAACTCACAAAGCAATATAGCCCTTTCACAGGTGACCTAGCTTGGCGCTTCTGCCAAGGTGGATATCTTGTGTCGGGCTACAGACAACTCAAACCGTGTATTTTTGTACAAACAATTCAAAGGTACCAATCCATGCAATAATTAAGTTCATGCAACGAGGATAAGGGTCTGTGAAAACAACCTGTAACTCGCATATCAAATCAGCCAAAACTTCCCAATGCTTGTCAATGACTCTATTGGCAAGTGGGGAGGTTGGGGCAACAGGGGCAACCCAGGGAAGGCCTGGAGGGTCGGGACCATTTCAGCGTAGGAGGACATCTCATCAACACAGTAAAGTACGTATATGATCTAGCATTGCAGGCAAAAAATAAAGCAACGTTGCATGAAATTATGACAACAGAAATAGTGGAGCCAGGGAGAATAAATGACATGAGATCAACATTGAGAGGTCAAAAGTTATTGAGATTTCAAAAATTTAAGAGTCTCTTGAAATCAAAATTGGAAACATAGAACAGTATAAGGACCTGATAATTCTGATGACAAATGATGCTTATTGTACCAAAATTAGGTCGAGGATAACCATGGCTATGGAATCTTTTATAAATAAGAAGCTACTGCTGACCAGAAAGTTGAGTTTGTGAGGAAGAAACTGATTAAATGCTACATTTGGAGCATCGCGCTTGATGGAGCAGAAACTTGGACCATTAGGAAGATGGGGGGAAAACATATTTAAAGTGCTTTTAGATGTGGTGCTAGAAAGGACTTTAGAAGATCAGAAGAATTCTTAAGAAGAGTGGGTGAGAACAACCATAATCATTTTAGATGTGATCAGCACAAAGCAAACTGTATTGATCCCAACCTAAGGAAAAAGTATCTTATGCACATTATCATAGAAGGCAAGGTTAAGGGAAAAGGAAATTTAGGAAGAAGGTGAATTCAATAAATGAAATACTTGAAGGAAAGAAGAAAATGATGGGAACTGTAAGAGGAAACATAGGACAGGACGCATTGACGGTCTAAGTTGACAGACACACGGAATGGACCTACCTTTAGACAAAACACCTTTTAAGATTATGTTAGTAATAAAGGGTCCGACTATATTTCAGTTATCTCTTAATTTAATCGAATGTCTCATGTTCAATTAAATGCTTATTAATTTTATAAACTTGCTCCATTTTCACAAATAAAAATAAAATGTCAAGCTTATTGATGATGGTTGACATTTAGCTTTAAAAGACTATAAATACCAAAAAGAAAATATTCATTCTTGTTTGGCCACCCAACAAACCATGGGAATACATTTCACATCTTTAATAATTATAAGTTCACAACTTGATGATCTTGAGGTGAAAATATAATTGTGTCTTAATTAACTTAGTTTCTGCCACACTTCAGAGTATTAAAGTTGTAAATTAAAGTACAATTGTACCTTCTCATATAGAGAGCTCAGTGCTATCAATCATCGATATTATGGTGAGCATTTAACAGTGCTGCATGGAAGAGAACTAAGAAGTGTTGGAGACGTTTAGAAGTCCCAGAATATTTAAGAAGTTGATTGATATTTTTTAATATCGTTTTCAAAAAAATATAAGTGTAAATTAACAGTAAGTTTCTGACCAGTTAAAATGTTTTAAATTTAGGTGTTTTTTTAGATTCACTGACGGTATATTTGAAAATTTGTCTTTCTGATATTAAAGTGAAAGTCAATTAACCCAGATCAAGCAAATATCTATCAAATAAATGCATATGTAATCTCATAATAATTATAATAATTGTACATATGGCAGCAATAAGACCACTAGAGTGTCGAAGGTGGCTGCGTTATCTGATAGCTCGTGATCTAAATTTTAAAAAAAACACGTTTGTAGCCGCCGATCTCCACACGTCAATCATAGACTCTGCCTTAAAATATGAGTGAATAATGATCTTGAGCACGGGAAGATTCTTGGATATCTCAGTGGTTAAAGCATTGGTGTACTAAGCCAAAGGTTTCGAGTTCGATTCCCGTGTCCAGGTCTCCTTTTTCACATTTCATAATAAAATAAATTCATGCTTTTATAGCAACACAACAGAACATTTTAATGTGGGATTGTTTTATAGGGTCTTGTGTAAGTTATTAACATTTTTGTACTTATAATTTAACCTTTTACCTGGTAAAAACCTGAGTTTACATTTTAGTGAAAATAATATTAAATAATATCACACAACTTTATAAATATTCCTAGATTTCTAAACGATCTCAACACTTATCAGTGTTTTGGATGTAGCCCTAAATAAAAAAAACTGTATTTATGCCTATCTCTGGGGCTACAAGAGAAAAGTTTTGATGGATTTTGTTCAAACTTAATATTTGGATGTATTTATCTCAGGGTCCTATTTTTAATTTTATTCCCAGCCTCTAAATTGAGGGTAATTTAGGTATGCATGATTAATTTGAAATATTTGAAATTTTTAGAAAATGTTTTAGTTATTTTAATTATAATAATGATATTTACGAGTGATTTACATTGCAGATAAAGATGTATGTTTTTTTTTAATGGAAGCACATTTAATAGTAGTTTCTTGATGCATTATTTTTGAAAATATTATTACAAAGTATTGTAAATTATCTAAGATGGCTTTATGACATTTATTCCAATAGTTTAACCAGCTTATGAGTGTCTCATTGAAGGCTATTAATGAGTGAGGGGGTTGTTCCACCCTGTTATAACCATGTTTGTTGACAGTGAATATAACTTCCTATTTGTTTTATTTGTGCTCGTTTTCAGAAATCCCAATGCCGTCTTCTCCCCCGAAGGCTACGGAAGTCCGTAGTGGTGCGAGTAAAGAAGGTGAGTAGTTGAGGGGGTATGGGGTTTAAAGCGCCCTCCAACAAGTGCATGCGGGGGGG
>CABFVZ010003173.1:35611-84520 GCA_902151445.1 Timema monikensis
GTATTATACTGGTTGTAGAGGGTAGCAAGACAAGTATTATACTGGTTGTAGAGGGTAGCAAGACAAGTATTATACTGGTTGTAGAGGGTAGCAAGACAAGTATTATACTGGTTGTAGAGGGTAGCAAGACAATTATATTCACGTGATGAGCTTGGGCTCAGCGACACCAAGTGATAACGTGAAAAGACGACAAATTTGTCACTGCATGAACCTAAGGGTTAGACAACACGTGCAGTGCTTCAAGCAAGCTAACACAGGCATCCCCACCACTCCCTCCCCTGACAAAGCCAATCGTTCCAGAAATCAGCAATTCTTTATGGGTAGATGTTGTCAGACAATTCAATGCCCGTTGTTAGTCATCATTTACACCACACTCCACTTGCTATCTGCTGAGGATTGACGAGTTGCCAACCCCCTAGGGGTTCAGCACCAACTGTGAAGCCTCATAGCGCCACCATTTGACGTCATCAATGCTAAATTCAACACGTGGAAATACTTGTATTGTCACCTCCCACAACCTGTATAATGATTTACCTGGAGAGCTGAATAACCCTCTATATGGTTTGCTAGACATAACTTGCGAGGTACCTGATTTGGTGGCCGCATAGTCTAAGGCATCACTCTTGTGTCTGGGTGGACTGCCGATGACGGAGAGATTGGGGCTCTAATCTCGGTTGGGTGTACTGGGGGTTGCTTTTCCAAAATGTTTTTCCACGCAAATTAAGATACACCTCATCCCTAACCCATTGACATAATGATCACGTATGTGTATAAACCAGAACGGGTAGTAAGACATGATGTTAATAAAAACGTGCGATAGAGATACCCGACCCAACCCATTTTCCTCGCATACCCGTCACGTTCTAGTTCATCACCAGTCAACCTCTGCAGTGCGATAACGTGTTATCAGAGACGAATGATTTCTGAGCTAGACTAAGGTCTAATAAAGCTATTGAGAAGCTATCATTATATCAGTCGTTGGTTGGTTGGTTTGTAATCACCAATCGTAAATTAACCATGAATTATTGGGACAGTAGTAGGGAAAGAATATCCATCTACATATTTTTCCGTAAGATGACAGTATAATGGATCTATACCAGGATGTTGATTGAATGGACTTTAATTGACAAATTCAAAAGTTACTAAAATAACTCTATTATATGTAAAGTCACGTGACCTGCAGCTGTCACTTTTGATATATAATATCAATAACTAAAAAATAACACTGATAATAAAGTAACCAAAAATATCCTTAAAAAGGGGTTGTCCATAAACCACGTAACGCTGATGATAGGGGTTGAGAGGGGAGCTCTAATGTCTACATAAAGTTACATAGGGCTAGAGGGAAGAAAGGGTATCAAGGCTTTATGTAACACAGATCTTATACTCAAACTCTACAGTAATAATAAAAAAATCATACCATCGTTTAAAAAATAAAAATAAGTAATTTATTGTTATAAAATACTTTGAAATCATTTATTCTTTGAAAATTATCCTGAATTGTATTAAATATTAGTACTTCTCTTAGTGTCACAAAAGCTTCCCTCTGAAATAACGACATTCTCTATTGATGTGTAAAGTTACGTAACACAAGTTGTATGAGGGTGAAAGGGGGTGGGGCTATAGGTCAGGCTAAATATCGTCTTGGTGTCACATGAAGGGAGTGAGGGTCCACAAACGGTAAGACAAAATCGGTACATGTTTTATGAATGCCCCTCACAAGAATCTTAAAACACAACCAACTTCCCTTGTTTCAATAGGAAAGAGCCGAGTTAAAACTACGGACGACGCTGGCATGTGCGCACCGGAGATGCCACGCATGCGTGTTGTCTTACAGACCAGTCCTGGAGCTTTGTGTGACCATATCACACTTCTTGTAAACCCTACACCTGTAGTTGACAGTTCGCATTATCCTGCGTGCACACAGGTCACGCACTGGCTTTCTTCACGGGACGTAATATATGTGACGTCATAGTGAGTGTCATAAAGACATACACACCCCAGTGGGGATCCCTGTGTGATGTCACAAACACGCTTGTGAGAGTTTACGTTGATTGATGGACCTGTGGTACTATTCCTGATTAACAATAATCGCATGCACAAGATAAAAACAAGAAACAACAAGAGAATGTAATGGATTTACAGTGTTAGACAATGGCGTACATTGGGTTCTTGTTTGTTAGACAGATCCTGTGGAATTAACTTAGTTTGGTTATCAAACAGGGAGAGTTTCTTTAAAACAATTTTTTTTTTCGTGTCTAATATTCCATACACAAGGGAAATTTTCCCTCAATAAATTCAGTAGTGAATCCACCTGCTTCAGTGGCCGCTTGGTGTAAGGCGTCACTCTAACGATAGGTCGCACTGCTGATGACGGGTATATCGGGGCTTGAAACCCATCGAGGTTTACTGAGGGAGATTCCCCCTTGATGGTTTCCCACACAATCTCAAAGCAAATGTGGGTACATATCCACTGAATTCAACCTTCATCATCCTTAACACACTAGCGTTATCATACCATAAGTGTTAAACCTGAATGGGTAGTAATACAGGATGACTCACATCAGTGGACACGTGTTTTAGTCTGTTATTTTGGTGTTGGATTGGATTGCTGGCGACGAGGAGATCGGTGTTCAATAACAGGTCGGTTAAGACAAGGATTATTATTATTATAAAATGTTTCCACACTACTCCTACGCAAGTTATATACTGTGCATTTCTCCCAAATATCTACCTTTCTTATCCTTACTATACAAGAGTTATACATATTCTACAAATCAAACTGGTATTAAAGCTTGTTAAAAATTAAATCTGCATAAGCCAATAATTATCATGTGAACGATGAATTATCATTAGTAAATAAGTATATCCTAGTTTTGGTAGGAATGACGGTTTAAAAAATGCGAAAAACTCTTTTTAAGGTCAACTTTGAAAGAATTTTATTGTATTATTTGTATTAGTTTATAGGTATGATCAGGTACCTAACTAAAGTGACAACCGCATATATCATGACTTGATGTTTGAATTTTATTATATAATAGATACGGTTCGTCTTACAAAATCATGGTATAGCTATCATGAAATATTTGTGTAATTTTATAAAGGCACATAATTATAATAGTTTATATAAGAATGTTTAAATACAGACATATACTAAGAAAATAGTATTGTTCATAAATCCATCTTGTGTAGCTGAACAGATTCAGGCAGCATATTTCAACTGATGTGCCAAGGTAGTTAGGAGTAAGGTTGTAAATAAACGATACAAAAATTGTGAAATAAAACTAAATCTTTTTGAAATACATGACCAATATTATTTTAAAAAATAAATGGTACGTCACAACGCACAGACCTTCTCTCTCTTTTTATCTTAAAATAAAGATACATACTAAAAACTCTTAAGATTTCTGGACGGAATAATTTACATTGTAGCATCAACACTCCCCATAAGAACATGAATAAAATAATATACACTGATATAGAAACATTGAGAAAAGAGGTGCATCTTTGTCCACCAAAGAGAATTTCAAACAATTTCAGGTTTCAAAGACCATAATGAAATGAAATTTGAACCATTTTCTGACAGCTTGGAAACTGGGATCTGCTTTACACGTTCCAATTTACGAAAATTGTATTTACTAAAGATGAATGGAGGGAAGTACAAATAAATTTAAGAAATCAATAAATAATGAAATACTGTGAAAGGGTAATATGAATTATTGTGAATCTAGTTTTTTGTCTATTTTTGGTTGCTTGTATAAAGGTAAAATCAAATTAGTAGGAAGTAGTAAAATTTGAAAACAGGACCGAAGATTTTACCTTTAACTTTATTAGTACAAACAATCTAGATGTGTGTATTTCCAGATGAAAAAGCAATCAGAGAGTCGGAAAACTAGTTTATAAACTCTCAGTAAATTGGTTTATGATCTGAAAAACATTTTTTGTACACTCCAAACCTGGTTATTGTCATATTACTGAAAATGACATATATCTGCGTATCATTGTTTGTCATTGACTCGTCAGATTTCAGAATGGGTTTCAAACTATTGCTCATTAATTCCAACAAACGATAAACTTTATGTCCAATGATATTATAATTAAAATCCCATAATATTATAACATCAGATTTGTCAGAATGGATGAATTTTTGAATAACAGTGACAAACTCAGTGTTAGGTGTACTATGTGATTTGTACTCTGTGATGATAGAGACATTCCCAAATTTGAAAATTATCATATTCATTTTAAAACCTGTTTTGCTATTGAAATATACTTGTTTTTTTTAATATTCATGTCTTTCTTTTCCAAACATAATAATCCTATTGTATGTCGGACATTACCATTATCAGATCTGAAAATATCTTCAAATTTAGAATTTAGAGAATGTTTTGTACGATTGTTTCATTTTCGGACATTATCAAGATGTCAGAGCTTGAATACCAGTCATCTTCAAGGATGTTTGTCATATTTTTGTACAGAGATAGGACATTATGGTACAAAATAATTGTGCCATATTTCTGCTATAGGTTCCAAAATGAAAGATTAAAAGTGTTATTACGGAGATGAGTCAGCTCATTTTTAACAGCATCGTCAGCTTTAGGAGGAGGAACTTCCTGCCAAACTTATAACTCTACTTAGAGCAACGTACAGAAAAACCCTAGGGACACGTTGACATTTATTAAAATCCAAACAAACGAAATTGTATGTCTGCCTTTGGCTCTTGTGTATAGTCAAAGTCTCAGCTGGTACTACTGGAAACTGCTGAGGTAACATCTGGTATTCACCCAACTTATTGACATTTATGGTGTGAGCTTTCCTTGATATCGGGATTAATGCTGGGCTTAAATAGTTAGTTTTTATAAAATTGGATGCTTATAATTTTGCCCTTTTTACTACGGAATTGTTGGTTGAAAAATTAAGCCATATTCTATCGATCTCATTTTAATTAGGGTTAAATGTCAATTGTTTCAATACTCCACAAGAACCATTCACCAGTCCACCATGTATGTCAATATTAATAGAAACCATCTATTTTATATTTATTTTAAATCTGGTACTATTAGAAAGACCACCGACTTTTGAATATTTTGCATTTCGTAATAAATGCAAGCACTAACTTTTTCCAGTACAGAATCTTTTGCGTTCAATATGTATTCATAACATGGGTTGTTTGTTATTTTTTCATCATTATACTGGTTTATAAATATGTTTTCGGAATACAACCTGATTGCTTCACCTGGGACGTCCGATTCATGTACTTCCCTTGACCTGAAGAGCTGTAAATCTTCGTTAGCAATGGACCCAGCAGCTAGATTGTTGAGAGCGCTTATTAAAAGAGTTTCATTCTGTTGGTGCATAATTTGTTTAAGTTAACTGCCTCTTGAGATGACATGAGATTACGTTTGATAAAGATGTTGGCAACACTTCTAAGCTTCTCCCTAACACTTGTGTAACCTTTGTTGGTGTCATTGGCAGCCTCTCTCAACATTTTCGATAGGCCGGCATCTACTTTTCTTGTATAATTTATTATTAAGCTTGCAACCCCATACTCTTCTAATACAAACTGAACATCAATGTTGGACTCAAACATGTTTATCATATCTTTATTATATGAATTTATACCCACTTCTAAACTTGTGAGCCTGAGGAATACCTGTGATCGCTTTATCGAACTTCTAAGGGCCATGATGCATTGCGCCTCAGTCAATTCCAGTTCCTTGCGTATGCACTGAAAAATCTATTAATTTAGGATTTTTATAGAGACTACCCGTGAGTTCTCTGATTGATTTTCTTCAAATTTGATGTCGTTTCTTCGGTCCTGTCTTCGCCTTTCATGGGATTTAACATGTAGATATGAAGCATCACGGGAATGGGAAAGTTAAATCTACATTTCATTTTATTTTTCATTCCTTTATAACAAGTATGTGTATGTTCATGTGACAGATAAGACATGTATGGGTTATTTTCATCAAATTAAAATGCGAGAAATATTTCAATAAACGTGACGCAGTCCGAAATACTCCGGGAATCAGCTTGATTGTACTGGGGGATATTATTTAACCAAAGGAAAATATGTTCGTGGGGGGATCCTCTGAGATGAGACTCTACTCTCTAATAACTGTCCTCAATGCTATGCTCTTTGAATGGTCCTCCGTCTTGCTTTAGTACCACATAAACTTAGAAACTTTTTGGTTGAAATAGCGAGCACATGTAACCGTATTTTTTTTTTATTAGGTCAGTTTTTCTGATGCATCTAATGTTACCGCCTCCTGAAGGGTAAGTTTTCTGTTATTGTTTAGTTTTGATAAGAACTAGATGAGTTCTGGACTTATAGAATCTGCTGCTGATAACGTTAGAAATATTGTGGGACATCCAAGTTGGCGAATCATAGCCATTAGCTGCCTTTTCTTTTGTTCCCAGTATGATGATGATGATGATATAACCTGATTTGAAATTTTATAGCCGTCATCATGGTGAATAAGGTTTACAAAATACGCTTTGTCAAGGATGTGTCCTGCTGTTATAGTTTTTTTTTTCCTTTACTTTTCCTAAGACAAATATTTACATTAGATAGTAAAGCTTGTTCTAATTTCTTTCTTGCAATGTACAATATACGGGTACTATTACAGCTTCGGTGGTCACTTCACCTCTGACCTCACCCTTTCAGTATAAGATATGTTACCTTTAATTTCAAGAGGTTAAGCCGCCAAATATTTTTGGGAACGAAAGTTCTTCTAAGTCAAGATTCAAGTGCCATGGTGCAGGAGATTTTCTCTGGCATGAGTCTATTATTTTAATTTTATCACACATCTTATGTCGATCTAATACCAGAACTTCGTCATCAATACATTCTGTAATTACGTCCTCATCCTTATGTTCAGATATTTCACGATACAATTTTTCAGTTTGATTAAATGATTTCGAGTCATTTTGATTTAATTTCTTCATCCCTGTGTCAATTTATTCGTCGTTTAAAATGTATTTTTTTATCAACAACAAAGTTTATTTCCTGGTTGTACTGCCTCTCATACCTCCTGAAATATGACTTATCGACGTGGATTTTGTACTTCTTGTACAAATAGTAATAAGAATTCCAGAGCATCACACCTTTTCTGGACGTATTGTTTCTAACATATTATGAGAAGCATATTTAAATTTCCGTTTCAGTTTAATTTCAACAGTAGACATTTCATCAAAAGTCGTGGAAGAACAAGTAACACGTCGTTCACCTCAACTGGTATGTTAACCATGCTTCCTTTTAACCCTAACTGGGGTTTCAACGCTTTTGGTTAAAGAGGTTGAATCTGCATAAAATTTATAAACGGTGCCACCTTAATTTTTTCTAGAGGTGATAGTGAACTAAGGCAAGAATGAAGGGGGATATACTGTAGCCTATTGATAACGGCAAATTTTGGAATTGGTCCTTTATTAATGTACCAAATGCAAGTATTACACAAGCAATTTATTTCTATTATTGCCTAGACTCTCATATATTTGTAGAAAAGCGTCGTCATTAGGTTTATATTTTAGATTTCTTTGTTTAAATTAGTTAATTAATGCTTGAAGGACAACCCCTCACACGAGCAATAAACGTATTCCGGTATTAATGAAAGAGACTTGATACAATCCCGTTTGACTTGGTTATCCTCACTTTCCTGCTTGTACAGGCTGTCTCTGTACTGCTCTCTATACTGGCAAAATGCTTGGACCTTTTTATTATTCGATGCTTTACGTCACGTTCTCTCTCTCTCCTTTAATCTAAGTTACTTATCTCTCCTGAGCTTCTTCTTCTTCTTCTTCTAAACATTTCTTTCTTTCTCTCTATCCCTATATTCCTCATCTCGTCTAAGGTTAATTTTCTTCTGAACATCTTGTTCTTTTTCCTTTCCTCTGCACTTTCTAATCTTGAATTTTTTCTTTGGCTTTCTCCTTTTCAAGTTTTCTTCCAACTGAGGGTAGAACACTTGTAATTGATGTACGACTCATACCGACAATAGGCGTTCTTGATTCTTTGGTTCTCTCTGTATCCATTTCAAGATGGCAGCTCAGAACGGACATCTTATGGATAATACTGTTTTCTATATGCCCCTCACTTTCCAGCCCTAATGTTATTTTGGGTAGTTTTTTATTGGCAGATTCAATGGTTTTGATTTTCTGGAGATGTGTCACCTTACTACCCCTCGCTTTGAAGCGAACCATATCTAAAAATAGATCATTTGATTCCCTTTCAGAAACGGGGTTATAGTGAATTATGTTATTTTCTTCCAACTCCTCCCTCACCTTCCGATCCAAATTCTACTTGGGGTGTTTTTACTCTCTCTTCTGTGCTTGGAATTTCGGAAAATATATCTACTCTTATAGAAACAAATGAAAATAGTGCAGTAGAACGAATTGATAGATCGTGGTTTAGTTTGTTTACAAGGTCGTTGACAGTTGTGAAACAGCAAGCGACAGCAACTCCGTTAGGCACTACTTCCCCTAAGCTACCTCTGCCGCGAGAATCGAACACCCAATATTGCGAGTCATCTTTCATTAAGGCAACTGATAGGCTGTTAGCAGTCAACACACCATTATCGACCTGATTATTTCATCAGAGAAGAACGGCGCGGAGATGCCTTAGAATGGCTCAAGCCCACAAGACACGTGGAACAAGAGTTCTGAAGAGAAATTGAAGTCACGACTTCATCGGTGGCAAGATACACTGGAGGTGAGGAACCTAATTTTGAACACAAGTTATAGAGGAAGGAAGTGTGGACCTCTTTTCCTTTCAACAGAATGACCAAGATGAAGGAGGGGTAAAATAGACAGTGCAGAGAAACACAATGTAGTTGCTGTTGCACTGTGTGTTGCGTAATGAATCATCAAACACAGGGTTGTTTTGACAAATTGTCCCATCACTACCTTATCAGGTTCACCAAAATGATCTTCTTTTTTCACGCTAAAATTAAAATATCTTCCTTTCGCATTCCTTCTACCTCCTTTAAAAATATCATAGTACAACATTTTTCTATACGGTAATTTTTTAATTTACCTTAGAACTACTAACAAAATTTAAATAAACCTAATGATAGTAAAATAAATAAAGGGTAAATTTTTCCCAAAATAAACTGAGTTAAGGGATAAATAATTAAAATCTTAAATTATTAGAGCAAAACTACACGTATGCACTGTCTTGGAACAAAATGAAATAGGTTAAATACCGAATGCCTTTAAGATGACATCCAAAAGCAATTTATATAAATTAATTAATATAACGTTATTAATACAGATAGCCACACAAAAACATGATCTGTGTAGGAGCAATCAAAAGAAGAATGAAACTAAATAATAAAAAGAAACGCAATAATAGAATTATTAATGAATGATTTTTCTCTCCAACCGACCTAAGTTAAACGAAATTAGCTCAACAATTTAAGTGTCATAACAAAACTAAACGTTTGCACTGCCGTGAAACAAAATGAAACACGTTATAAAGCGATACTTTTGACATATATCAAATATCAATTTATATAATATATTAATTAAAATAGCCTACTTCAAACATCTAGTCAAATCAAAACTCTACCAATCGTATAAGAAGTAAAACGAAACAATAACAATTGTTATAGAAACATAATGAGAAAAAAGAACATCACATTTCAACAAAGAGTATACATCAAATAGTATATACGTACATAGACATTATTAGTTTGAGGTATTCAACATTACATTCATAGAAGAATTATATTAAAAAGGTATTTTTACTTAAAATCAATGAAAATACATTAAATAATAGACGCATGTAAAGAAATATATTTGAAATATATATTCGTTTACCACTAATAAGGTCTATTGGGATTAATAAAAGGTATTTTCAGATTAAAATTCTTTTTATCTTTAATAGTCATACATCTTCGACATTTTCAAGGAAATATGAGATACGCCACTTTGATTGTCATTTTAAACTGACATAAATACATAAATACGACATCTAATCAAAAACGTTAAAGCCCATTTCGAGAAATTATTTTATTTTATCCTGAAAGGAACTATTAATCAAAGAGATATTTACTAAAATTTCGTAAGATTTATTAAACAAACAAATAATAAATCTTGTTGCCGAAACAATCCACTAAAAGCATGAATTTAATATTACACTCTGTCATAAAAACATCGATAAGATAGGAATATCCCCACCAAAGAACATCAATAATTTTTAATCATTTTTATTTATCACCGCATCTTACTACCCGTTCATTTTATACGCTTAAGTACTAATAACGCTAGTAGATTAGGAATTGAGAACGTTGAATTTAGAGGAAGTGAACCCTCATTTGCGTAGAGAGTGGAAAACCATTAGGAAAAACCACCCCAATTCTCCCGACCGAGATTCAAACCTTGATCTCTCCATCCTCAGCAGTCAAGCCCAGTACAAAACTAACGCATTAACCAACTACGCCACCGAGGCGGGTAACAATAATGAAATTGTATGTGTCAGTGTGGCCTATCATATATATTATATTCTACTTATACATTATTTAGCTTTACATATATATATAATTTCTTATAGATAATATACTATTGATTTTATAAAAATATATTCCAGATTAAAATATGTTTATTCCTAATAATTTTATAGCTTTCCATGCCTGATATTTAAAATAGTTTTGGCTCTAGGGTGAGTTATAGATAAACCAATAGACAGATAGACGACATTTCTAAAACCAATTTTATGTTTCAATGAGTAACGTTAAAATGTATCAAAATGTTGAGTTCACTTTTTTTTAACAATCACAATACTTATCTTTCCAATGGGTTGAGAAAAGTAAAAATAGGATCATTACATTTCACCAAAAAGCATAAATCAAATAGCATACACTTCTACAGAAACATTAAGAAAATTAGAAACTCTGTGACCATCAAATAGCATAACAATAAATCCAATTTTCTGACTTGAACAATTGAATAGTCCCCTCAACTATCAAATAGAAGAAGTGAAGAATACTATTACAATATTATAAAATGAAGGTCTGGGAAGGAACAAACATAAGATAGGTACACAAGTTTAACAAATCAGTTTATTTAAATTTAAAAGGTGAATAGATTTACATAAGGTTTAAATAAATATTACACAAAACAGTCCCTTGTTAATTACAACATATATTTCGGTTACAATAGATGCTGTAATTCCAAAAGTCAATGCAGATATACTAAACTAGGGAAATAACCATACAATACATTTACTATAGTCATTGATAGCAATAATATATATAGGTAAGGTCATATACCGTATACCGGCTGTTTAGAACTGTGACCGATATTTCCTATTCCAAGTATAATAAAGAAAAACTCAAAGGATTATTCGCAAATAATATACCTCTCTGCTATCTCTATTACTCAATATTATCCTTCTATTGGGGTGCTGGTGTAAATGACTTGGCGGCTTGAGGAAATAAACAACAGAGCGAAGAAACATTGAATCAAAGCTTGTTATGGGTTTTACCACAAATAAGCCCTTTTTATTGGAGCCAAGAACAGTAATATACCTTCATTTTTAGTAGATTAATTAAAAATATTATTAAACTTACTCAAGTACGATACCTTATCTCCGTCGGTAGAGTGTCCGCCTACTGAGTTAAGGGTCCCATGTTTGATACCCAACATAGCTGGATATTTTATCATTGATGAAAATATGGATTCACACTTTCACGTTAATAAATTAACGGCAAAATTAACTTATGCCTGTCCTAGTCATAAGTTAGATTATAAAATAATATATTTATGTCAAAAAAACTACGTTTTTTTGGGGGGGGAATATTATTAATCCCTGCTTCTCACTAATGTGCTGAGGATGAGGAAGGCTTAAACCTGGTATTTAAGAAATTGTATGCTTTATTTCAAAAATTATTTGGACATTGAAAGTATTTCTTTAAATAAATAAATAAGGTTTTCCACTACATATAAGCTCTGTTGTTACGTAGGTTGTCACTTGAAAGGCTAACGATACAATGTAATATAAGCTATACAATTTACTAAATCTCATATAATTCATGTTTCTCCATTGTCAGCGAGTAAAAGTATGCGTATATACAGCATTCTATAAGACCCCCTAATCACAGAAATAAATTAAAGGTTTGGTAGTAGGTTCACCCTATCAACCAAATGTTGGTACTATTTGCTATCCAAAAGTGGGCATGGCTGATTATCTCACATTATAAATGAGTTCAAGGTTATGATAATTTGGAATGATAAGATTATACTCCTCTCATTGGTTTATGCTAGATGTGATACAACTATGAAGCCAGGGTTGCATTTTATTCATCTCTCGGCGTAATGAATCAGGTGATTATAATATTTTGCATAAGGTTAAACAAACCCCTTTCACTCTGCTGATACTATATGTGATACAACTCTGTAGTCTGGGTTGCATTTACATTCATCTAACGGCGTAATGAACCAGGTGATTATAATATTTTGCATGTTGAGGGTTAAAACCCCTTTCACTCTTATGATGTTAGATGTGATACAGCTCTGTAGTCAGGGTTGCATTTACATTCATCTCACGGCGTAATGATGCAGCCGATTATAATATTTTACATGATAAGAGACCCCTTTCACTCTTTTGATGCTAGATGTGATACAGTTCTGTAGTCAGGGTTGCATTTACATTCACCTCACGGCGTAATGAACCAGGTGATTATAATATTTTGCATGATAAAGTACCCCTTTCACTCTTTTGATGCTAGATGTGATACAAATTTGTATCCAGGGTTGCATTTACATTCATCTCACGGCGTTATGAAATTCCAGGTGGGAATTATTGTTAATGGTAAACCACTTTCACTCTTTAAGTGATAAAATATGTGATACAACTATGTAGCCTAGCGTGCATTTTCATTGCCTCTAGATTGTAGAACACAAACTCTCCGTCTAATCCCTAACATAACACCCAAACTCGTTCAAATCCATTTTAACACTATCCTCCCAACATCGTCTAGGCCTGACAATAAGTTTTATATCTTTATATTTCCCAAATAAAATGTTGAGTTCATCCCCCATACGTGCTACGTGACCACTCCATTATCAGCTGGCGCAACTTTACTATCCTTGTGATGTTTGAAGATTAATATATAGTTTTTTTAAAATTAATTATGAGCAATATTATAATAAGTTGGCTTCTGTATTCAACAGTAAAATTAAAATTAATTTCCTGGTATTAATATTAGATATATTTAAAGTGCACTTTTGAACCTACTGATTATATTAGCACGAGACTTATAGACAAACTTAAATTTATCACACACACAACACCCAGACCCCTGTCGTTAATGCATCACTGTGTAAAGGAGAAACCCACACTTCGCCATGGATTTATTTATTGACCATTCTGGGAATCAAACTCGGAACCTTTTTCTTAGTATTCAGGTGTGCTATTGACTTGATATGAGGTGTAGGATAGTCACTTTGTCTTAACTCATGTTACAATTAGTATTGATTTCTCCGATGAAGACTACCAAAAAGAACTACAAAGACTGTTTTTATTATTGTCTGAGTATAACGTGGGTTCGTCTGTAATAAATCACCTGTTAGTTTGTTCAGTTAGTGTCTTTACGCTTGTAATCCATTGCTCCATCGGGAGGATTTATGATGGAGAAACTTAATTAGATACTGTGCCATGGCGAGAGCACGATCTGGAGCTAAGCACGATGCGCGGGATAGAAGGGGGGAGGCGTGAGGCGGTTACGTGCCTCTATGCTGGAACGGGAAATTGAAATAAGTGAGAGGTTTTATATTGAAACAAATAAGTGAATAGTTCTTCAAGGTGAATGATGAGCTGCAATAAAATATATACCATACAGTAGCCCCGTGGCTTCTTTGGTGCTGACTGACAGATCACAGCTGACAGCTGACGACTTTGATGAGCTACCAGAAACAATTATGTATCCCTACGCTGAATCATATGATCTGGAAAAACATGTGTTTAGCAGCTGTCACTTCTGACAGTCAGCACCAAAGAAGCCACGGGGCTACTGTAGTCAATATTCAAAAGTAATGTTAGTTTTAGGTCAAAAAGTGGAGCCCTTACCACGTATCTAAGTAATAACACAGCACAAAATATATTTTACGCAGTTAGACTTAATATGAAATTATATACTATTATTATGGCAAACTCATTATTTTGAATGGAAGAGGAATCGAGATAAGTTTGGTGTTTTTGTATTTTTTTATAGCAAATGATTCTTCACTGAACAAAATCAATAAAGTTTTGCAAAATACTTAAAATTTAGTTTAATCTGATACATACAGTAATATCATAACTATCGAATATATTTTGTGCAAAGCGTAGTGGCACTTGTCAAACAATAATGTTTTTAAATATAAAAAGCTCTTGTTGAACTCCACGATTACGGGAGCAATATGACTTACCTATCATCGGCAAATCAAACTATTTGTGCGTGGCTTTTAGTTTTATACAGGGTGTTTAGAAACTCATAGCCCAAATTGCACATATAGTTTATTTGAACCAAAAATAATACAAGATCCCTATATACTTACATCCGGAAAACTATGCTAATAACATTAAATTGTGTTAAAAGTTTCAGCGTACAGTTCTGGGAGTTAAAGCTGTTCAAGCATGCTTGCACAACAGGTTGCATAGGAGTTAGTCATGTGGCAATGCACATTTAATAATGGCAAGCACTTTCTGTGATGTAGAGCCATTAATAATGACCCTCAGAACGTATTCACATTTCTAATGGACTGGTGTGTTGTTTACTATTAATTGTGGTATGTTTTGCTGCCATGCTCCAAGATGTCGAGGTGTGTAGTGCCATGCGCCTAGCTCTTATACAACTCGCTGTGCATGCATGCTTTAATTGCTTTGCTCTCCCGGTACTGTATGCCAAAACATTAAACACAATTTAATGGTATTAACATACTTTTTCGGATTCAAGTATGTAGGGATTTTGTATTACTTTAGGTCCACACAAGCTATATGTGCAGTTTGGGCTATGAGTTTCCGAACATCTTGTATATTCCCGTAAACCCGGTTATTTTATGTAAATAGTTTTTAAAATTAATTATTGAAAGAGATTGTGTTCAAGACTAAGATACATCTTAAACAACTGTATTAAGGACACCACTTCATGAAGATGAATACATTCAAATAAAGTATTTCTTATGAAAGTTATATTATTAAAGCTACAAAACTATTAAAACAAATCTCAATCATCATGGGATGTTTTGTTGTGACTATTTTAAAAAATACGGTAATTTTTATAAATGTCACTGAATTATAATTTTTAAATTAGAATTAAGCTTCTTTAGCACTTAGCTTCACTGAAAATCAGCTAGGTTTATTTATTCCACAACTACTTTTAACACCATAAAATTTTAATAAAAGGTTCTTAGTCCTATGTGGATGTTTTGATTACTTTCTACTCCATTTTGGCGTTAGTAATATTTTTGAATAACAAACCACTGGACAAATAAAAAATGGTGTTTCTGAACGTTTGAAATGCAACCTAGTTTCCTGTTATTGTGTTATTAGGCATACTAATAATTCCTTTAAATAATTTAGCTCTAAGCTTACACTCACTCTTGATTTAATTCATAAATTGACTATGTCAATGTTGTGCTGGGGTCCGGGGTTCAGTCCTCGGTCCCGGCACAGATTTATCTGATTGCCAAACCCTTCCTTCACCTCTGACAAGACGTGTATTAACCCGAACGGGTAGTAAGACGCGGTGCTAATAATAATAATAATAATAATAATAATAATAATAATAATAATAATAATAATAATAATTAGGACTATGTCAATACCTTTCAAATATTTATTAGAATCCAGGAAAGTATAATAATTTGGGGAGGATGGATTATAGCTTAACACAACACGATGATTATAATTACGTAATAAAACACAGCAAAAACATAATTTAAGTTAATGACAAAATTAACTATAATTTTATAAAAATGTTAGGCTTAAAGTAACTATTTTAAAATAAAGTTTTATTTTGTGATTTAAACCAAAGTAGAATTTTTTTCGAATAGAAACAATCTTGTGTTTTTTTAGGTGCATTATGAACATTGAGTGCATTAAGCACATTACTTGCATTACATATGTCATGTGCATTAAGTATAGTATTGCAGTTAATTACGTACAATACGTGCAGTGAATAACAAGTAGTAGCTGCAACATTTTTTTTTTTTATTTTTATATATATATATATTTGTATTTGACAGTTACTGCGTGACAAAATTCCAGATCTATGGGGTAGACAGGAATAATAAATGTTAAATAATTAGATTAAAACAGAGTCTCACTGTGCCTAGACAAAAACGTTGGACTATCGAGCTTCCACTTGAGTATTAAAGAAAGATTATCTGTGTACCAAATTTAACATTAAATTGTTTTTAAAGTGACATTCCTATAGATTTTTAAAAAAATTTAGTCCATTAGATTTTAAAGTTGAATATTCATATCAAGTTGTCTATCATAAGAAACCCACCATTGTAAAGATGGTTTCAAATTACTTTAGAGAGTTTTAGACATTACGAACAAATAAATTGTTTTTATTTGGATACTCTCAGAGCCTTAAAAGTTAACATAATTATTACATAAATATCTAATTGTTTATATGTGTATCTCTTAAAAACATTTTGACAAAATAGTACCTTAATATGTGGAGAGAGAGAGAGAGAGAGAGAGAGAAATAAAAAGAGAGAGAGGAGAAGAGAGAGTTAGAGAGCTGTAAAACATTTAGAAAGAAACACGTTCAATTAGCCGTGACTAAAAAACTGTTTTTTCCATTAAAAAGAAACTAGTTAATATGAGAACGGTGTCTTACACCATTTTCTTAGCGAAGATTGTGAACATTATTTTTAAATAATCAAATGAGATAAATTTGAAACAAGTTAAAAACAATTTTTTAAAGTAGAAGTAATAAAATTGGTAGTATAAGCCACTACTGTTTAATCAGATTAAGAGATTTACAAGGATATATGTCCATTAGTGAACGGGTTGGAAAACCTATCATGTTCCATTAGAGGACATTTTAAAAAGCACAAGCCATTAGATAACTTACTTTCCTCTTTGTAAAACATATGTTTGAATAGATGACTTATTTAATAACATAAGCATCGCATTTATCTCTTATCGTGATTTGAAAAGGAAAGATATATAATTTAGGTACTGTAAAGCAATGAAAACTTAAAGTTCATATCGTGATACCCACTCCAGTGGACTCTTGGTCTTAGCATGCTACTCCCGTGGTGGACTCTCTGTCTTAGCATGCTACTCTGGCGGTGGACTCTTGGTCTTAGCATGCTACTCTGGTGGTGGACTCTTGGTCTTAGCATGTTACTCTGGCGGTGAACTCTTGGTCTTAGCATGCTACTCTGGCGGTGAACTCTTGGTCTTAGCATGCTACTCTGGCGGTGGACTCTTGGTCTTAGCATGCTACTCTGGCGGTGGACTCTTGGTCTTAGCATGCTACATCTGGCGGTAGACTCTTGGTCTTAGCATGCTACTCTGGCGGTGGACTCTTGGTCTTAGCATGCTACTCTGGCGGTGGACACGTGGTCTTAGCATGCTACTCTGGTGGTGGACTCTTGGTCTTAGCATGCTACTCTGGCGGTAGACTCTTGGTCTTAGCATGCTACTCTGGTGGTAGACTCCTGGTCTTAGCATGCTACTCCCGTTGTGGACTCTTAGTCTTAGCATGCTACTCTGGCGGTAGACTCTTGGTCTTAGCATGCTACTCCCGTTGTGGACTCTTGGTCTTAGCATGCTACTCCCGTGGTGGACTCTTGGTCTTAGCATGCTACTCCTGTGGTGGACTCCTGGTCTTAGCATACTACTCCCGTGGTGGACTCTTGGTCTTAGCATGCTACTCTGGCAGTGGACTCTTGGTCTTAGCAATGCTACTCCCGTGGTGGACTCTTGGTCTTAGCATGCTACTCCCGTGGTGGACTCCTGGTCTTAGCATGCTACTCCCGTGGTGGACTCGTGGTCTTAGCATGCTACTCCCGTGGTGGACTCTTGGTCTTAGCATGCTACTCCCGTGGTGGACTCGTGGTCTTAGCATGCTACTCTGGCTGTGGACTCTTGGTCTTAGCATGCTACTCCCGTGGTGGACTCCTGGTCTCAGCATGCTACTCTGGCGGTGGACTCCTGGTCTTAGCATGCTACTCCCGTGGTGGACTCTTGGTCTTAGCATGCTACTCTGGCGGTAGACTCTTGGTCTTAGCATGCTTCTCCCGTTGTGGACTCCTGGTCTTAGCATGCTACTCCCGTTGTTGACTCTTGGTCTTAGCATGCTACTCTGGCGGTGGACTCTTGGTCTTAGCATGCTACTCCCGTGGTGGACTCTTGGTCTTAGCATGCTACTCTGGCGGTGGACTCCTGGTCTTAGCATGCTACTTCCGTTGTGGACTCTTGGTCTTAGCATACTACTCTGGCGGTAGACTCTTGGTCTTAGCATGCTACTCTGGCGGTGGACTCCTGGTCTTAGCATGCTACTCTCGTGGTGGACTCTTGGTCTTAGCATGCTACTCTGGCGGTGGACTCCTGGTCTTGGCATACTACTCCCGTGGTGGACTCTTGGTCTTAGCATGCGACTCTGGTGGTGGACTCTTGGTCTTAGCATGCTACTCTGGTGGTGGACTCTTGGTCTTAGCAAGCTACTCTGTCGGTGAACTCTTGGTCTTAACATGATACTCTGGCGGTGAACTCTTGGTCTTAGCATACTCCCGTGGTGGACTCTTGGTCTTAGCATGCTACTCCCGTGGTGGACTCTTGGTCTTAACATGCTACTCTGGCGGTAGACTCTTGGTCTTAGCATGCTACTCCCGTTGTGGACTCCTGGTCTTAGCATGCTACTCCCGTGGTGGACTCTTGGTCTTGGCATGCTACTCCCGTGGTAGACTCTTGGTCTTAGCATGCTAATCTGGTAGTAGACTCTTGGTCTTAGCATGCTACTCTGGCGGTGGACTCCTGGTCTTATTATGCTACTCCCGTTGTTACTCTTGGTCTTAGCATGCTACTCTGGCGGTGGACTCCTGGTCTTAGCATGCTACTCCCGTTGTGGACTCTTGGTCTTAGCATGCTACTCTGGTGGTAGACTCTTGGTCTTAGCATGCTACTCTGGCGGTTGACTCCTGGTCTTAGTATGCTACTCCCGTGGTGGACTCTTAGTCTTAGCATGCTACTCTGGCGGTGGACTCCTGGTCTTGGCATGCTACTCCCGTGGTGGACTCTTGGTCTTAGCATGCTACTCCCGTGGTGGACTCTTGGTCTTAGCATGCTACTCCCGTTGTTGACTCTTGGTCTTAGCATGCTACTCTGGCGGTGGACTCTTGGTCTTAGCAGGCTACTCTCGCAGTGGACTCTTGGTCTTAGCATGCTACTCTGGCGGTGGACTCTTGGTCTTATCATGCTACTCTGGCGGTGGACTCTTGGTCTTAGCATGCTACTCTGGCGGTGAACTCTTGGTCTTAGCATGCTACTCTGGTGGTGGACTCTTGGTCTTAGCAGGCTACTCTCGCGGTGGACTCTTGGTCTTAGCAGGCTACTCCGGCGGTGGATTCGACTGCTGATGACGAGAAGAATGAGGTTAGAACTTCAGTCGGGTGTACTAAGGGTGTTTTTCCAAAATGACTTCACACTCTCCATCCTCACAAATGTGGGTTCACTTCCTTTATATTCAACCTTTCTAATTCCTTACCTATTAGCGTAATTATTACATAAGCGTATAACCCAAATGGGTAGTAATATGTAGTCCTATATTTTAATTTATATTTTTTTTAGTATTTCTAATGAAAGAAGAAGTTTTTGTTTCTCAAAACAACTAAAACAATCCATAAATTTCTTAATATTTCATAATGTCAATTTATTCAAAAATAACTGTGTTTGAGGAACATTATATTTAGGTTTCTTTACATTTACTTTGAATTTATGACTGAGAAATTTCTTTTAAAACATTGATGAGTTAAAACTAAATTCATATTTTCCTGATTTTTAAAACTTCCCAATTTTAATCCTCTAAGGAAGTGATTATTCCTTTCAACCCAATTTATCTGTAAAAATATTATTCAATAACAAAACACTTCCTATAACTTGATATTTATGGACATATACAACTTCTATAGAAATTTTCTTCAATAGAAAGAAATCGTTGGCAGGCAAAATATATTAATTTACTAAAAGAAATCGTAGAAATGTTTAATGAATAAAAATATAGATCTTACCAATCTACAAATATGAGTTGTTGTCTGTTGGTAAATTTTCACGCAAACACCTGCACTGATTGTGCTTAAATTTCTTACAAATATAACTTGAATCTCCATTTGATAAAATTAAAATAACTAAGAATTTACGTCCACCATTTATTTCAATATGGTGGCTAAAAAACTACAATTTTCTAGTTTTTTCATGGCTTAGTTTTTGAAGTATTTTCATTGTACCAACTTTAAAAGGTTCAGCTATGTTGTGTAGACCTTGTGGCCATCTTTAAAAAACATTTCGTCTACGGAACACTAATTTTTAGCCCATCCATAGCTCCAGTTACTAAACTATGGAAATTTGGGCCGTTAAGAGTAATAATAATAATATTTATATCAATTATTTTGCTGAAGATAATCATGGGGTGAAGGCATAATCGTATTATAAAACACATCTGATATGAAGATAGGTTTTTAGCAAGAAAAATAGTATATTAAATAAAATATGCTTACCATGTTATCTGATTCAAAAACACACACACAATTATATCATCATAGTTGCGCAATCACAAAATAATTCATGTGAATTTCCCACCTCCATATTCAACGTTAAGTCCAGAAAATTATCCAGATCCACCTTTGCATAAACATAATAAATCTCGTTTAGTTTCTTAAATAATAAATGCTATGCAAACCAATCTAATAGGAGTAATAATAACATAAGGGTCTTGAGTTATATTCCCATATCCAGGTGTCATTTTTTCCCGATTTACGAATATTATATATAATACCATTACATTCGTAGCCTAGCCAACATTTTGATCCTCAAAGTATCGCTATTCATATACCTTTAATTTGTACACGTGTTAGATTTATTCCAATAGTAATTCAAGTATAATTCATATATTTAAATTAATTCAAAAAATTAAATCTCGTGGTTGGCGGTGCCTATAGGAGTAGATCAATTTCTTAAAAAAAAGACACTTTAAAATACAAATATTTTCGATCAACATTGATCACTTTTTAGTGTATTGTTAGGTATTAAAAATATCAATCAAAAGTGACAGCTTCAGGAAATATTATCTGGTGTATTAATACGTGAAATTACTAGACCCAGTTACTTTTATAGCGGTCATAAAAGGTCATTCCTTTGAGAATTGGACTGTAGTAACTTTGTGATGTAAAAGACGAATCGTAATTTTGTCCTGCTAACTTTACACTAGGCTAAACGCAAGCCTCCAGTTTGCGATGTTATTTCCCCTGGAAATGACCACAACGTGGATCAACGCTACGAACTCTAGAGACGACCCCGCGGCTAAACCCCGCTCCTCGACTGTTTCACCAAACATGGCACCACTCCCCAGGTACAGTGGCATGGATACCAACTAATTACCAACCGCCGCTCGTTTAATTAAATGGTCCTTTTAGGACAAAGAAAGAGACTGTGAAACATTTTGAAACCATTCGGGACGTAGGTGAAGTTGTGTTTATTTGTGTATGTCATTCGGGGGTGGTTTTTGGAAAGAGAAAATTACCCTTTCATCTATTCACAGATGACGGCACATTTGAGTTACCTGTAATTATTTTCGTAGATCTCGATCTTATTTTAACAAAGTCATTGTAGGATAAATAATATTATTCTGATGGCTTAGTTACAGAATCTATTATTATTGTACAGGTATTTATAACATTATTTGTAATTTAGTTAAACCCATATACAGCATTTAATACACAAATAAACCTAGGTTTCAATGACTGAACTTATGAGGAATTTGAAATCACAGCTTTTATACAAACAAGGAATACAAGGAGTACACCGTTTCAGGAAAGTAGACAGAGCTGAATATATATTTACTTGACCTAGATAAACACCGTTCCAGGGACAGTAAATCTCCTACATAGAAGATGTTTTTGTCAAAATCAGAGCCTTATAAAGAGGCAGATCCTCTATAACCAAAAGACAGGGAACACACATCCATTTTCGGGTTCACCTATCCCACCTTAGTTGAATCATTAATAAATATGAAACATTTGTCCTGTGGTGGACCTCCAATCAATACGGCTTAGAATATCGAGAGGAGAGACCTCAGATTCTGGGTCCAGGGAAATTGAGGGTTGACCTTGACATTTTTAAGGGTCATTGTGATGAAAGAAGTCAGGAGGTCAGCTTTAGGGGTTGCCTGACTGTGAAGTTACTAGTTGACCAGTAGACACCTTGACTGAAACTATGGGTGCCCTACTAACCAATCAGTGTGCAACTGATCTGATAGTACTCGATTTCTCTCATAATGACACAGATGACAGCACTGGGGATATATCTGCCTTCACAGGTATCCAACCCAAAGCAGAAGTTTCCTGAGATCCACCAACATGGAGGCACCCTGCACGAATTTGATTGGGGAGCCCCGGGAGATTAGATACAGGCGTCACTGGTTAGGGTACATCCAGCTTCAAAGAGCGATCCAAGACAAAGGATCCCAACATGACGTCACAGAGTGTGTGACTTTGGATATATTTTAGCCACGACGGTATTCCCAAATTACAGGCACTTGAAGCTCATTCTTACAGAACTGCATTCCTTTATTTAAAATAGTTACAGCCATTGTACTTCATGTGGCCTTGTCATCATACTGGACATTTATTATTATACTAAATGAATACCATCATTTCCTCCGTCTCCTACTCTAAAGGGCTTTCCAAAACCTTTATCAAATTCCTGTTGAAGGATCTCAGCTAAAATGTTTCCTTGCGTGATTTCTAAAACTTTCTGTTTGATTCACGTGTAACACAAACAAACACGTGAAGATTTTTCAAAGGGTGGTTCCTTATAACAGCCAAATTATCACAATTAGACTTACCACAACAACATCTAGTCAAAGATATCCTGGATATTAGACAAACCATCCAGTTCAACGGCAGAGCATTGGCACGTATAACCAAAGGTCATGGTTTCGATTCCCGTAATTTTGCACTTAGTTGAACTTGCACACCTTTCATTTTGTAAATTTTAAATAAGAACCTTTATATCCTTATCATGGGCTTTTTAGTTTGGGTAGATTAGTTATTTAGAGCGCCATTTCCTTCAAGTATACTCAGAATATTCACATTTCTAGTTTTTCCTCTTATGGTGTGATTTGGCAATTATTTCACGCTTTATGTAGTCTTAAAGTTGAGAGCACACATCGGTATAGTCCTGGCCAGGATGCAGCTTTGTGGTAGCTTCTTTCTTATCACAACATTCCTTTTATCAGTTATCATTTTGGTGTATTATCAATTTAAACACCTTCATAGTTCCCCTCCTGTCTACCATTCCCTTATAAGATATAGAACTTCCTTACACTCCTATCCATCTTACAATCATTGAGCTGACAGGGAATTTCCTCTCCATCAACTATCTTTCCCCTTAAGTTCATCTTAATCGCTTTACCTTGTCAAATGAATTCTTAATGATTCCCAATTTGTTCAAAAAGTGAAGATTCTGATCCTCTTAAATGGATCTCGAAAATTGCTTTGTACTCTTACCGAACCATGGCCGTCGACTCTAAATGTCTTCTCTCAATATTATTTTACTACCCCAAACTCTCTCTCTATCTCTCTCTCCCCCCCTTTTTCGGAATATTTACTTCCTCCACCTCAGTCGATAAATTATCATCCTTCTAAAATGGGGTTCCAAACATAAAACCCGGTCTTGATGGACACCTTAAACTCAACATACCGTTCCACCATAACCAGCTAGAAAACAAGGTCAGAGATAAGTTAAACAGTTTTATTTAATCCAATTATAATTACATTTTGGTAAATAAAGCTATTTATAACGTAACCTACTTCTCGTTCTAACTATTAGCAACCGAACCCACCTCGGTGGCGTAGCTGGCTAGCGCGCTAGTTTTGGATGAGTTAGACTGCCAAGATTGGGGAGATCGAGGCTCGAATCTCGGTCGAGTGAACTGGGGGTGGTATATCCTAAAATGGTTTCCCACTATCCCTCCACGCAGATGTGGGTTCACTTCCTCTAAATTCAGCATTGCTAATTCTTAATCCGTTAGCGTAATTAGTACTTAAGAGTATAAACTGAACGGGTAGTAAAACGCGGTGCTAAGTAAAAAACAAATTGCTTAGGAAATCTGTATAGATAAATAGAGGATTCTATAAAGTTTGTATCACCAAAAATATGAATACTTGGAAATCACTTTATTTTTGACAAATTTACTCTAGACACCTGCAGAAGTTTTAGCACAAATTTTGATAACCATAAATTTTTTAATCAATACTAAAATAAAATTGATAAAAGATTAAACTCGTAGGCTATTAAAGGCAATCTTTTAATTTTTTGCCTAAACATTGATGATACTTTTGCTCGGTTACTCAAAATGTAATAAACACCTATATGAGACCCCTCAATGTAGTATCTTGATTTTTCCCCTGTGAAGTCTGTTTTAATGTTTAAAGATAATAAAAGATACTATTAATTTATTCCAAAATCTTCTTATACTTAACTTTAATTATTAAATATTTTATAATATTAATACTTAAATTATTAAATAATATTTTTTCAATAAAAGTATTTTCCAAACTGAAGTTTGAGAAAGCAAATACATATTCCTGGTGAATATTGTGCCTACAATTAAACGTAGACGCCATATATTCATTTTAATATTTATTGTGATCAATGAATATCCTTGATAATGTGTTATAAATATACATTTTAGACAAAGTAAGAGTAAATCTATATCATATATTCTTAAAATGATTTAATGATTCAGTAAAGCGTTGAGTAAAGGAACTAATTGGTAACAAAGATCGTTCGGATTATCAAATTGTTCGGTTAGTAAGTCACATATAAACCGTACTAACACTATGGGAAATCAATTACTATTGGAAGATTAAACTTCGTAAATAAAACTCGACTTACCATAATTACATAATATTACTTAATGGGAAAACAACATAAAAATAAATGATATTGAAGTGTTTTCATGGATATGTGTATATTAAATTCACGTTCGGATTATTGACATTTTGGATAAATGAAATCATGTTAAATGACGCTACTAAGTATTTTGAAATAGTTTAATTAAGAGGTAAGGTTTTGGTTGTGGGATTTTAAGAAATGGCATCTGTATTATAAGTGTGGAGAGAGGGTGTGAAAACCAACATCATCAACAACTAGTTTCAGCCTGTGGTCAAGTTAGTTTATCAAAATGCTTCAAACTTTCGCCATTATTGCTCTTTTAATCGCTTGCAATCTTCTCCTCTCGCTTGCACACTCTCTGTTATCTGTTCCTCTTAGCTTTTCCTTAATGTCCCTTGTTGTGTTCTTCCTACATACTTTATTTCCTTCATTCTTTTTAGTATTCTCTCATTTTTCCTTCTCATTACCGGTTCATACAATCTAATCCTTACTTCCTCTACTGTCTCATGAGTTCCTAATCCTGTTTCTCCTAGCGAGCCTCGTACAGGGCATGAAAACCACAGTCATGAAAATAATGTTTTAACCTTCTCCAGCACATCAAGTCGACATTAACACCTTACTATCCCCGTCCAGTGTTTATGAGCCTTGGTCTTCTTTACCATAGGTGAGGCTGAGAGTACCAAATCCAGCAACAATGACAAAATAGCATATTTATTATATCAAGGATAGAGAGATAGCTGTGATATTCTGGCTTATTTTCATTGTTACCTAACAATTTGTGTGTATTATTTTTTCATATAATTTAGATTTTTCAACAATTAGAGTCATTCATATAACTTTTATTTTTATATAATAATTAGGTTTACGTTCTGTTTTTCTTACTTAAGATGAATGTTATTTATAATAGAGTATTAATTGATTTAATGTATAGAAACACGTTCTATATAAAATCAAATAACAGATTCGATATATCAATTCCCATCAATATGCGAGTAATGTCTGTTAATAATTAATATATATTTTTCTAGGGAGCTAAGTGCTAGACTTATGTTGCGTTTCGTAGAATTTTCAGCTTTATACGTATTTTTACAAATTATATTGGTTTTAATGACTTGTAGTTTTTACCCCCAAATTAATATTTCTGTCTCATTTAGGTATTATTGAAAAATGTTTTAAGCCATTCTAAACAGTTCCAAAAAGTTTAATGGGAGTTCAAACAGAGAATGTATACTAGTTTGATGAATTTAAACAAGGTTAATTTCATGGCAAATTAGAGTAAAATGATTCTATTTTATTAATAAATGTTTGAATACACTCACTGAAAAAGTTCTTTGCGAAGATATGAAACACCATGAGTGTATATGTGCATTCACTGGATTTCCTTATAAATTATTATTATTACTAGACATCTACAGGCAGACTGTTCGCAGAAAAATCTTAATAGAATTAACTTTCTGGAGCTCCGGGTTGAGTAACACAATCCTGTCTAGCTATTTAAGTCCTTAAGACAAACGGTTTTATTTCAACAATTAAAATGAATGATGACAAGCTAAAACGTATTTAGTTCAACCTTTGAAAACAATAAATTAACTTTTTTTTTTACTTTAACTTTTCATTATACATTTTTTTATGTGCTACACGTTTGGCTGTTTTATTTAATGGCTCAAAACTTTTAAGTTTATAAAAATATGACATTAAGGAAACGCCATAATTATCTTAGTTAATAATAATTAAGTAAAACAATGTGAAATTTTTTTAAGTGCATAAGGTCATAATTATATTCCAATGCCAGCTCCCTATAACTCAGTTCCCTAGATCTGAGTTGGGTTTGTGAGTTGATCTCACTGGTGTTTTGCCAACTCTGGCCCACAGGGTGTGTGTTTACATTTAATCAAGGATATCTTGGCTCTAAAATTTAAAAAATGAATTTGAAATACTTGCATTTAAGTACATTAACGGATTAGGACAATGAAGGTAAGATGTATATATGAAATTTTAAAATGTTTTCGTAGAGATAGAGTTAGAAACCACTGGTAAAAAAAAACTGCAAGGATTTGAACCAACCAGACTATATGATTTTTACACTTAGTTAATGTATCTGACAACGTCTGCTTTTTATAACATAAATGCTATAATACATAATATATTGCATGTCATATTGATATATTATGTATTATATTCATACTAATATAATTCAGGTGGTTAGAAAATAATGAGTAATGAGCAAACTGAACTTTTAAAAAAAATTACTCCTCAATTTAATAAATATAGTTATAGCTCCACGCCACATCTAGGCGCTTAAAAGATTAGGAAAAGTTCAATTTTCAAGATGATATATACCTCACCATTTACTTGGAGAGAAGACGGAAGGATACGTTTTTAAAGCTTGTCCCTTAAAATAAACCATTTTAATTACAATATGCATCCTTATTAAGAGCCATGAGTGATAACAACTCATCTCATATTTTCAGTTATAGTAATGGAGAAATAACTAAATAAATCATAAGAGAGTTGCATGAGAAAACAATGAGCAATAGTTAAGATATTTTAATCGTGTTCAGTGAATTTTATTTGCTACATTTATTTTTGGCATATTTTACAATACTACAAAAGTCATTCCTTTAAAATTAAACCATCTGCTTACCACTAGATAAGTACACTTTAAATATGAATGTACACCTTTGGAAATTTTCGTATTATATTTTAGTAAATTTTAAAGTATTGTAAAAAATTAAGCCCAAATATATTTGTGTGCACTTTGCTCCATGAATCTGAAAGGCCAGATGACGTCACAATTTAAAATATATTATTAAAAGATGTGTCTCATTACAAGAGCCTAGTATGTGCAAACATAAATATATTTAAATACAAGCAATGCATTAAAAAACAAGATGACCAATTTTGATTATTTGTTTAATAAATATTAGCAATTGAGTTTTTATTTGTCAACATGGAGAACTAAAACTAAAAAGAAAACACACACATTAAATTCAAAGCCCGTTTAGCCACAATAATTTAATTAATCATCTAAAAATGTCGTGACAGAAACCAGTCATTCAGTAACTTTCACTGACAGGAGGGCGTGATTGAGTGTTGAGTCAGTTACCAACGGTAGGACCATGAAGGTTTAGTAAAATTCCGATGGACTATATTTTTATTAATATATTATTTAGTTTTTGTTTGTTTGGACCGATTTGAAATATGGTTATTTATGATAGATAAAGGTTAGTAGTTACATAATTATTGAATTATTAATCTAATATTACGAAAACTACAAAAATTTGTACTCAGCAAGTTAAATTTAAACACGCTAATAGTGAAACATAAATGTTTGATAATATTAGGAAAACCAGTTGTAGGCCTATTCAATATATAAATAGTTTGGAACAAAATTGCTTTATAAAATACTTATTTTCAATATAAACGATTGTAATTGAACTACGTTAATAAAGTTTAAGGTCGGGTGCCCTATCCATGTAACCATTTCTACTGATGAACGGCAAATAATATCTGTTGACTTTACGGAAAAACCATCAGAAATACTTTGTTTATAAAACAACTAAAATAGAAAAATTGTGATTGAAATTGGAACACCATGAGCACGACTCAAATTAAAAAGACCAGATAATGATTAATATTGAAACACCTTGATGATGATGAAAATTAAAGATCTGTGATTCTGATTGATATCGAAACACCTTGATGATGATGAAAATTAAAGAGCAGTGATTCTGATTGATATCGAAACATCTTGATGATGATTAAAAATTAAAGAACCGTGTTGGTGATTTATATCGAAACTCCTTGATGATTATTAAAATTAAAGAACTGTGATGCTAATTGATATAGAAACATCTAGATGATTATTAAAATTAAAAAGCCATGACGCTGATTGATTTCGAAACATCTTAATGATTATTAAAATTAAAGGGCCGTGATACTTATCCATATTGAAACATCTTGATAATGATTAAAATTAAAGTAACATGGTTTTTAATGAAATTAAAACAAATTAGGGTTATTAATGATGATGATGTTATTAAATTTGAAACACCTTGATGGTAATTGAAACTAAACATAATGATGTTAATTAAAACTAAGCCAACCTGATTGTGATATAACTTGAAACACCTTAATAACGATTAATATTAAAACAACCTTATGATGAATTAAATGAAAGCATTTTGATGGTGATAGAGCAACAAATAAAAATGTTATCAATAATATGGAAACACCATCCTAGCTAATAAAATTGAATAATCTTGAGGGTGATTAAAATTGAAACACCACTAGCAAAACATTTTTAAAGCGATTTAAACGTAAACAACATAGTTTCTATTGAAATTGACACACTACTCTCAGATCCAGGTGACAATTCAATAGACCGAGACACTACCAACATTAAGGACTTGCATGAGAGTGTTTGACCTCCGGGTATAGTTATTGTGGCGGACATCCGGTTCCTTTCAGAGAGTCCTGTCGCCAAGTGTCTCAAGAAGGCGGTTGTGTTGGTTGTATCCTTGCAGAGAAACTGGTGGGCCGGAACGCCAGCAAAGTGCTTGCCGTGGACGACCACACGAGGGCGTCATCCTCCTCCTCTTCTTCCGCCGCGAGTCTGGACAAGAGGGAGCAGACAGGGAGCGGGGGGGAGCGGCTCACACCCCCTCCGGACTCGCAAGGGGGAGCAGGTTAGATAGCATTTCACCCACACCCAATACGAGGCGATCACACCCTGGATTTGTTAAAACTATCACGTAGCTTTCCTTGACATTTGTTTAACCTCAATTCACCGCTCGTATACACAATATTAGTTTTGTAATTTTCTTTTTTAACCGTGCCCGTTTGGGTATATTAATTACTTTGGTTTCTTAGGCACTACAAATGTTTGAAATAGGCAGGAAAATAGTCATTAAAATATGCTGCCGAGTTACCCAAATAGGCACTTAGGAAATAAATGGTGCGGTACACTGCACTGACTTCTTCCCGCCTTTATCTTTAGGTACATCTACTAAAAACTTACAAGATTCATGAAACTGCGCCATTAGGAACTAGGAACACTGTTGTCCACCAAAGAGCATAAGAATCAAATTCATTTTAAAAGAACTGAATTAAAAAGCATATATATTTAGTTAAACCTCAGAAAACATTGGTTTGGTAAAAATATATTTAAAATAAAATATTTATATTTTTAATAATACTACAACTTTGAAATGATAAGTTTTTCGTATCTCAAATAGTTGCTTAGAAAGAATAAAAATTAGAAAATTTCCCTCATGTAAAGTACCCTTAAATTCATTTTCATGGGGAAATAATAATTTACATCTTGTTTAAAATGATAAACAATGTATAGGTATAAAATTTAATCAAAAACGTTAGAGCTAATTTTGATAAAATCTTATATTACAATTTTTTTCCTTTAGTAAGTTATCCTTAAATTTAGGGTTGTGTACCTAATTCAAAAAAAACTCGGGGGGGGAGGGCCTTATGAAAATGTGAGTTACCAAGTTTTAGCCCAATCGGTAAAACAGTTTCGGCCCTAGTCCAAGGTTCAGACAGACAGACGGACGGACAGACGGACGGAATAGCACAAACTACATTTTTGTCTCATGGGGTAATTTTTTGGCGATCACAATATTTTCTCTTTAAGGTGTCAAGAGAAAGTAATACATATACATCTAATCTTTCTTTGTTTTACGATCAAGGTAAAGAAAAGGGAAATAGAATAATGGCGCTTCCTACTAAATATGTTCATTGAATAAAGAAAATGAGGGTTGTAGAACTTTAGAAGAAGGATAACTCATTTTGCGTAAAGGTATAGTGGAAAGACCACCCTCACTAGAGCCTACCAGATCCAGTCCCTACCATCCTGTCACTCTCGATACAGTCCCTACCATTCTGTCACTCTCGATACAGTCCCTACCATCCAGTCACTCTCGATACAGTCCCTACCATCCTGTCACTCTCGATACAGTCCCTACCATCCATGTCACTCTCGATACAGTCCCTACCATCCTGTCCCTACCATCCTGTCACTCTCGATCCAGTCCCTACCATCCAGTCACTTTAGATCCAGTCCAACACGATAATTATGCTTTAGTCTAGTAGTATTCAACTCACAAACATATTCCTTTTCAACGCCGTACCTTCAAGTTTGTTTGTGCATGAAGCAAGTTATGCATGTTATAATATTTACATCTAGGAAAGATAGTGTGAAATAGATAAGTAATGGCACTCCTATGTCGCATATCCTTACGTCCGAGTCTCTCTTATAACCATCAATTTGGACCTGATTATACAGTGTTTATCAGTAAATAATACCTATCCTCTGAGATGTTTTCACATACCTGGGAAGGTACGAGTGTCCTAGGTTGACTATTACTGCATTATACTAAGCCCACCATTGATTATGGTAGGTTAATTAAGGACATGCTTCAAAAGAGGAGCTCCCATTTACATTTACATTGTTTAAAACTAAATTTGAGAAGAATTTAAAAAATGTGCGAAGCACAATATTTGTAAATATAATACTGTTTATAAAATGAAGTTGAAATATAGCATCCCTTTATGTAAGGCAAGAATAAATTAAGGAGACAAAGTATTTTCTTAAAATGTAAATTATTGATAATTTAAATGTGTGAACTTTTTTATACATATTTATACTTACTTATTCTTTGATATTAGGAACTCGAAAGTTCATTACTGAATTTACAAGTATAAGCCACCTGGTTTGCCATTTAAAACCAATCACGGTTCTAGATTCTCCCATTCACACTTAATGTGCTAGGACTTATGTTTATGGATGTAGAGGGTTATTCAGAACTCCAGTTAAAATACTATACAAGTTTTGGTGGGGAGAGGGGGCACAGTTTTTCACATATAATGAACTTGGATTCGGAAACGCCAAATGGCGGTGCTACGAGGTATCAAATTCGGGACCATATGCACCTGGGGAGTAGGCAGATCAGCAGATCATGCAAACCAACACAGGCATCCATCATACCGTACCACTTCCTCCCCCTAGTCTCAAGACGATAACAACGTAGCGCTATTACTTATGGGTACCTGTTGTCAGACAATTCAATGCCAGTTACTAGTCTCAAGACTATTGGAAGTTCGTTTGCGACAAGGACTTCCACTAGTCTGTTTACGGTAAAGCAAATGGCTGTAACCTCTAAACATCCATACGTTTTGTATTATTTATGCCTTTTTAATTTGAATCATTAATTTAAACTATCCGACATCTTATCTCAGTCGATAGATTGCCTGCCCACTGAACTGCGGGTCCCTGTCTCGATTCCTGGCATGGCCAAAAAAAAGATCATTGGTGAAATGTGGGTTAACTCTTTCAGAGTGATGAATTAATGGGAGGTGATTGGATGTTGTGTCTGTCCTAGTCTTAAGGTATATTATAGGACATATGAAGCTACGACAGGCCTAACAAGCCGGCAGGGGAGAATATGACTTGAATAAAAACTGACCACAGGCTGGAAACGGAAATGGATGTAAAAAATAATAGTTTTAACTTTTTTAATAGTCACTTATCATCATAACTATAATAAATTATTAATCACAACCACGCTATCCCTTAATGTAAAACTTTTAAATGTCAATTTATGTCTTCATAACATTTCATTTTCTCTGTAGTTTAAGACGGTAAGATTGTAAGACAATAGAGGCTAAGATGCAAGGAATACCATAATCTAATATAAACTGTTCTGATTATTATTTAGTTCCCGTGATCAGATAGTAGTAAGATGACAGGTTAGGTTGGTTTTAGTGTGTTTCAACTCGTGTTCATTTGATTAATTGTATGTGTTAAATGCTTGTTTAAAAGTATTATATCAACAACTTCAGTGATATTTGTTGATTTGCACAGTAGAGGCTTGATAGTCCAAACGCACCTTAATTAAAATAGGCCAAAATACAGATGTATGAAATTTACAAAATAAGAAGCAACGAACGCTATTTAAAAATAACGTTTTAGCGAGCAAATCACATTAGCGCCATGCTACGATTATTTAAATTAATGAATTTTGGTCATTATTATTATTATTGTTGTTATTATTATTATTATTATTATTATTATTATTATTATTATATCATTAAATTTTTATCAAAATATTACACAGGCTATCTTTTTGCACATTAATTCTTCACATTGGTAAAAAAAATTAATAAACAAATATTTTACTGTACTTTATTATATAACATTATATTTGTCTTTTTTTTTTCAAATAAAATACATACTTTTTAATAAATTGATAATCCCAACCCCCCCTGGTCCCAATTATTTTAGAATATCAAAGTTATATTGTAGTAGTAATTTTGACTTTAAAGTTGTGTTTTATTTTCAACTAATACAAACGTGAAAAATACTCTGATATGATACTAGAGCAAGTTAACGAGGCCTCGCAAAATGAATATATTATTTCTCTTCTCGTCACAAGTATTACGCAAGCCATGAAACGCGCTGTTGTGGAAGAGATCAATACTAATCCAATTTTCATTTCTAAATTGAATCAAATAATATTTTCACCAGAGAAATCATGATACATGAAAAGGAGTTTAATAACCTAAAAAGCCGAGATTTCCAAAACTAGAGACGATCTGGAACAATACTAAACAGTGTTCTTTTTTTGGAATCTCTGAGAGTGCAGATAAATCACAAATGTTTTAGTATTGTACATAATGCTCAGAAAAAAAAAAAAGCTTGGACGACATTGACAAAAGTCATCAAGTAATCTCAAAGAACTTGACTCAACCTCGTCATATTATTGTTAGATTTGTGTTCTACAGACAGCACAGTGAGGTGTTTCGAAGTATGTCAATATTTTAGAACACAAAGAATGAATATAAATTGTAGGTTTGAGATAAGTTAGAAATCTTTTCACTCCACATAACGTATGCTAAATACATTCACAAAATATCTTAACTATCTTAAAATATCTTAAATATCTTAACTATTGAATAAAGTATTCTTTAAATCCAATGATACATTTTAGTAACAATTGAACTACCTCGAATTTCAACCAAAGTACAATTCTAGGATATACGGATATGGCTAGTCTTTAGTTTCAGTTTACATCTATACGTGTTGTTATTTACAAGTTAACTGTTTTTTGAGTGCCAGAAGTTATATTTTCCTGAGATCATTTGTTTTACTATTGAAGAAACATTAGTGGTGAGACTATAACAGATCTTTATTCATCTCTAACATCTTTAATCATTATATCGATTTTTATCAAACTGTTAAAGGACTCATTCAAATCACTACAATTAACTTTGTCTAGTACGTCCAAACCACTCTATACATAGTTTTCATGAACAAATGATACAACCCTTTAGGGGAGATAGGTGGATATAATGGAGAAATTTGATATTAAGAACAAAAGTGGGTTGTTACATATTTTGCCTCTGCACATTTCCATCGTTATTTCCACATAGAAGGAATCTTCTCTGAATATTGGTTCCCTGTATCAAAATTCTCCATCTACTCTCACATATTTCTCATAAAATGTTGTATCATTTGTTCATTAACACCCTGTATAATGGTCCTAAATATTGGACTTATTAAAGTATAACGTTATGTTTTATACAGTATATGAATATGTTTCTAAAATTTGAGTGTATATATGCGATGACTTGTGTATATATACACGTCATCACACCATGTTTCACTTCATTTATGACACAGAATGTATAGGCAGTGGCCTAATTTGTAAGACATAATTTTGTAGGTACATTTCTTCTACCTTCCCTACGACAGGCCTGGCAGGCCAGTAGTGGAAAATATATAGCCTGAATAAAAAAAACTGGCCCAGGCCACAGACCTAAGACAGTAACGGATGTAATCTCTTCTACATTTCCCTAAACTGAAGCTTAACAACTTAATATTATACACGTAAGCTATAAGTATACAATTTATGACAGTATCAAGATAAACTCATCGTTCACATAACGTAACGTAAGGTTTCTCTTCATGTTTTGAAATTAAAACCATCCCGATACAACAAATTAAACGTCAACTTAACTTAAGAGCTGTCTAGGGCACAACTTTAACATAAAGTGAGATAAACCACGCGTTACCGTCAACCAATCACGTTGCGTAACGTCGACACGGATATTTAATACTACATTTGTTTGTTTAGTGTGTACAGACGACTTCTTTGGTATGATTAGTTTGTCCACTTATCGTGAACACTGAAATGTCATGTCCTTTTCTTACACACTATTTTGTAGATCCATTAAATTGTTATTTCATGTATTTCAAGCCTAATCAGCCATAAATTCTTTAGTTATATCTTAAAGAACAATTTGTTTTCAAACAATCCTAATAAGATATTTGTTTTTTCATCGAGTTTTTACGTTACGTTAGTACTGATCACACACTGTGTTTCTTTACGTTACGTGAGCTTGTCTATTCTAATTATGTGAACGTTAATTTGATTTATATTCCAACATTAGTGAGATAATTAAAATGTAATTGAGTTGATAGAGGTTACTGTTGACCTGGTGGTCTAGGGGTAAGGTGTCGGACTTCTGTGCTGGCGGCCGGGGTTCAATCCTCGGTCCCAGCACAGATTTATCTGATTACCAAACCCTTCCTTCACCTCTGACAAGACTTCTTGTGAATGTGGGGAATGCCAGGCCACCACCGTGGTTCGGATTCCACGTTAAACTGTAGGTCCTTCATTTCATCTCACAATCACCCTACCATTACACATTAGCGTAAGTGCGTATAACCCGAACGGGTAGTAAGACGCGGTGCTAATAATAATAATAATAATAATAATAATAGAGGTTACCCCTTCATCTTAAAGTAATTTCGGAGCTAACCCTCCCTCAACTTGTTCTTTTTTTACCGAAACATAAAGTTCAAAACATATAATCTAGGACATGAGAGCCAATTAAAGTACTCACACAGCGACTCCTGATAGGTTCTGGACAAGCAGACATGACGACCTGTGTTCAAGCCGCGGAGGGGGAAACCACACCCCTTCTCCCCTCCGTGGGAACTGAATCAGCCGGTGGAAGAGTTGGTGGCCGGCCTTCCATTAGTTGACAAAACAGGTCATCAAGCAACGCACCGCGAGAATGTTGGCGGTGCTGATGATAGGACAAAGGGGGCATCCAAACACTACGTAACCAACCTTTTGCCCATTTTGGACCCCCTTCCCTTCTTTGTAATAGAAAATAATTAAACGCCAGTCTCCCTTATTACTCAAAGTCTTTCTTGCGTTATATTTGTCAAATATTTTGTAATTTTTTCAAAGAAATATTAATTATTTTATATGCAACTTATTAATTTCTGGTAATTTTCAATATAAAATTGTAAATTAATTTTGTGACGATATTAGTATGCAAATCGTGATTATTTATCAAATAGAACTCGAACATAGGTAATGCTCAACATTTGTATTTGATTTGATCTTAGATTCACCTAGAATCTAGATAACTATTCAGACTAATGGAAATATTATCGCATTAGCAGCTTAAAAAACCCTAGAGTAGACAAAGACATATCCAATAAAAATGTTACGCACATTTATTTTATAATAATATAATTTCGAGACTAATAAATGTTGCAAAGTAAAATGTACTCATCCGACGTATGCTTTATACTTTATCTACATTGAGATCCTAACGTCTTGGGCCAATCAGATACCGGTTTTGGACTACTGCAAGATCCATAAATCTGAGTTTTTGGATTATCACCATAGGAAACCATAGGATTGTGAAATGAAGTGTGTATTAACTATATTTACTTTCATGAGCCTAACACAATCATTCGGCCGCTTGACCACTAGAACCAAGAAGAAAAAGCTTTTTCTTGGCATATATATATGTGTGTGTGTGTGCCTGAGGAAATATTGGGGTGTGCATATCAGATTTATTGGCTTTACCATTACATTATAAATTGTGAGTTTTATAACTTAACCCACGTGATAATGTGGATAACTCTAAAATCAGAAAACATACAAAAGGAAATAGCTCAACATAAGTACTCAGGGAAACCTAAGAAAGTGGTATAGGCACTTAATTAACTTCATTTTATGTCTTGCCTATACCTAAGATTGCGTGACTACTGCCAAGGGTATATTTTTTTTAAAAACAGCTAAAAATTTGAATACACCTGTGCACTTAAGGAATCTTAAGGGTGTGCTTCCTTTCTGGGTTATTTAAATTTAATATTATCGCCTATAAACATTGTTCAACTCTTAGTTTATTTGGCTATATTCTAGTGAGAACATCCGGAAACAATGAACCTGATTGTTTTGTTACGATCTACATACATTTCAATACATGTTAAAAATTTGTTTTATTATGAGCCATCAACTTCGGTTTTAGTGGACCTAAAAACTAAAACATCCAAGAAAAGCTCTCATGTTAATGTTGTATTACTATTATTATTATTATTATTATTATTATTATTATTATTATTATTATTATTATTATTGTTGTTGTTGTTATTATTATTATTATTGTTATTATTATTATTGTTATTATTATTATTATTATTATTATTATTATTATTATTATTATTATTAGCACCGTGTCTAACTACCCGTTCGGGTTATACGCACTTACGCTAATGTGTAATGGTAGGGTGATTGTGAGATGAAATGGAGGACCTACAGTTTAACGTGGGATCCGAACCACGGTGGCAGCCTGGCATTCCCCACATTCACAAGATGTCTTGTCAGAGGTGAAGGAAGGGNCAAGATGTCTTGTCAGAGGTGAAGGAAGGGTTTGGAAATCAGATAAATCTGTGCCGGGACCGAGGATTGAACCCCGGCCGCCAGCACCTGAGTCTGACACCTTACTCCTAGACCACCAGGTCACCATTAATGTTGTAACTCATTAAAAGCGAAACATTATTGGTCTTTGAACTTAAGACTTGAATAAATGCTTTTTATACTATAGTTATTATTTTGGCGGCACATAGAGCAACTGAAATTGTGGAATGGGATGGGGACGAGAGTCCTTTGTGTAATTACTTAGGGACACTAGTGAAATGTACACTTTGTTTTAACGTTTATCATACTAGCTATATAAAAGTGAAACGTATATCTGCTTGTTTGATTGTTTATTGATAAATCACGCTCAAACCACATTACCAAATGTGTAATTGGAATAAATATAACATGGACGTCCGGTTAACATGCAGGCGAGTTTTGTTTCAACATAACAGCTACAAAACGCTAAGTTAGGCAATTTTATCAGCTTATTCTTACTGTATTTTGACTAGACTAGTTTTTATTGTTTCCTAGATATAATTACATTAGACATCACAAGCATTTTTTTAAAATTGTGGCCATAAAACACTTATTTTTATCCAGTCCAGAGATCTTAGCTCATATACTGTGGGAAGCTTATCTTAGCTCATATACTGTGGGAAGCTGATCTCAGCTCATATACTGTGGGAAGCTTATCTTAGCTCATATACTGTGGGAAGCTGATCTTAGCTCATATACTGTGGGAAGCTGATCTCAGCTCATAAATAATTATTAAATGTATTAAAGGTGCGAGTTGGCTTGTTAGAATAAGATAAATTATATCAATTATAATATCTTAATCATAGTGAAAATAAAAATAATTTAATAATAAAACGAGCTATGTAAAGCCCTAAGTATAACTTTGGTTCTTGTCTTGTGTCCTCGGCTCCAGGGAGAGATTAGCAAAACAGACGATTGTATCACCTCTAGCTAGGGGAGTTTATATTATTTACCGAGCACTGACGCTGGGTGGGGAGCGGAGTTTGAATCCAGACGCGGCCGTGGCTAGACATGAATCATTGGTCACAACAACGTAGCCCTAAATTAAACGTGGGGTGTTCAGACAATAACAAGTGTTAATTACTTTTCAATGCGAAGGAGCCTCGTGCGGTTATTAGCTGTCCAAGCACGGTACAACCTATTTACTATTTAATAGTAGTGTCGAGAAAAGTGTTTAAGACATATGTATAGCTCTGCACCCGTGAATCTTTGTAATTTTATGTTTGAATCACTGTCACACGTGTCATTAAACTGAACGTTTATTGAAAGCAGACAAAAAAGTCGAGCGTTGAGCAAGTTTGATCATGGGAACAAACTATCTAATCTTCATATGAATAATATAGGATGCGTGTTTGATTGTATGTAGGCGATGTGTGTAGGTGCTATAACCCCGAAGATAGCTAGAAATCTTTAATCAAACTAATACAGTGTGGGACGGAAACAATTGGACAATCTATGCTGAGGAAAGGGATGGACAGTGTTCTGAGGTTTGCCTGACGTTCCATGGAGCACTAACATGCGTGACATTTTATTCAAAAAGTGAAAAAGTATAGTATGCAATTTGCTTTTATTTAGCTAGTGTAGAGTATGAAGTCACTCTAGCGTCATTACATGCTCTTGAACTCTGGGCCCACCGTGTGTGGCGCTAGAGGGCAGGTCACGTGGTCTTTTTCTCTGACTTCCTCCCGGGGCGGGACCACAGTTCAACTCTTACAGTCACTTTACTAACTCACTTTGTGTTAGTTGAACATGATAGAGCTTGCTTGCACATCTTTTTAAATGAACCTGGTGAAATTATTTATTTAAATCCAACAAGGTAAATATTCTTGCTTTACCTAATTATTGGAAAGCCATTTCTTACGTAGGTGCGGGAGTGGCTTCAAAACATATACAGTCAACTCTTGACTCTACGATCCCGGGAATAGTGTCCCTCTCGAAGTAACGACCCTTTTTTGGGGAACCGTGAAAAATGTGGGAAAAAAGGTTGAAAAGTTTAAGGAAATCGGCTGTAAAATGTGTTTGTTGCATTTATTTAGGTCGCTGCGTTGCAATTATCTTTGTGAGTGCTGTATTAATAGTAACCTGGGTGGGTCAGGTATAAAAATAGACACCACCTCATCAATGCCAGCCAATAGCACTTGACTCTGTCCACCCTCTTCCCACAAGCAAGACAATGTTTCCCCGCGCACGACTGCCGCTACATCACGCACCAGACTTGCTTTTGCCATTATTATTTCGATTCTCGATTTGGTTACTATTTTGGTTGGATTTTGTGAACGATTTTTGATGACTCACGCTATTTGTTGTCTAAAAAATGCAATTTTTTCGTATGAAGGTCAAGGGTGGAATAAAATCTGTTAAAATTCCAATAATGACCCCTTCGAAATAACGACCCTTTTCCAGGGAACCGTAAAAGTTCGTAGAATCGAGAGTTGACTGTATTCTTATTTAATTTTCGATAATCCACTACTAAGCGAGGTTATTTTCCTTGTTTCTAAAATAAAAGGGCAGATGAATCAAATGGACTATTAGAATGTCTTGTAATGTCTTTACTTGAAAGTTGAGTTATGTGGTCGCGTAATATATTTAGCTTGGGAGGGGCAAAATATTATCGGCGTGATCTAACAGGGGTTTTGTCCAACATGACAATTTCATACGTCATCACATTAGTCTTACCGATTTTATCCGTGATGACGTCACCGAACTCATTTAATAGGTCTTGGTAACAATTCATTACTATCACTATTGTTTTTGTTCACATTAATTGATTTTATTTTTTAGTTCCACCGTAAAATTTCCTTTTTTATTATCTGGGAACAAAATCTTCGGAAATATTCAATATTAATTCGTTTATAATTACTTAGACAATTTAGTGTTACACTTCAACTACATTAGCGAGCATAAGGTCCATTTAAACGAAGTGTTTAAAAGATTACGCAAATCAGGATTAACCATAAACCCCCCAAAAATACAAGTTGGCGTAAATAAACTATAATACCTTGGACATATAATTTCATATAATAGTATATACATAAATAAATAAATCCGCCCCACTGTGAAATTCAAAACACCTAATACCCAAAAAAACAGGAAAAATCTCCAATGAAATTCGCTACAACTACAATTTATTATGCATTGAGGAAACAAATGAGTAACTTAAGTATAGGTGGAAACGCTTTTCAGATGTTGCAAAAGTAATTGAAGACAATATTAAATGCACATCTTGTACTAGATACCTGAAGGAACTAATCGTAGAAATCCTTCATACAACGTCCTACTTTGCCAGAAATGTTCCAGGTTCTATGATGAAGACTTCTCTGTGGATGAGGACGGGACAGACAAATATTGCCGATGGTGTGGACAAGGTGGGATATACTGCTGCGCTAAGAGTGCTTGTGAGTTCTGTAAGGCTTGTATCAAGTGGAATAAAAAACGATCTATTCTAAATGACATTGAATCAGAGTACTGGCTTTGTTTTATTTGTGATAGCGAGTCTCTCTGGGAATTGAGATGATTCTGTTGGGTGGTGCAAGCTTTTTTCAACAATAAAAAAAATGCATAAAACATGACAGGCAAGAAAAATTACTATAACTTGAGAGGAAATACAAATATCCTGAAGAAAGAAGGCCTTTATGAAGGGTTAAAATTAATGAGTCACCTGCTAGCGATAGTGAAGTTCATTTGTATCAACTTCTCAAGATCGTTTGAGAAGGTTTGATCGAAGTTCTCATAATAAACGGAAGCATAATAATAGTACATCTTCTGATTCCAAAGATATTACTGCTAAAAACGTTAATAAGTATTAATCATTTGATACAAAAGATCAGAAAACTACCTGAAGCAGAGAAGGTAGTTCAAATTCTGACGACATCTTAATTTTACAATATCCAAGGAAAGTAGTTCAGATAATTACCAAGACCAAAAGGGACAAAAGAAAAGTTAATGAAATCGTCAAAATAACTGGAAAGTAGCTTAGAAAATGAAAATGATTCATACTTTTCGATTATCAAACAGAGAAAGCAAAACTTCATATAAATACACAAAAAACAAATAAATTCATTAATATTCTTCTATATATGAAATATTTTTAAAAAAGAAGAGTAACGTATATATAGAAAGAATCTCAGAACTTGAAGAAGAAAATTTACCTAAATTAGCGTATTAGAAAAGTGTTCAAAAAGCTATCACATGGATAAGTGAAAACTCTTCTGATTTAGTTGATTCAGGGACACTTGTAGCTGGACGCATCAACAAACTGAAAGAAAATAAAGTAAAACTTAAGACTACTATGAAACCACAGAAGATGGCTTATCTTGTCAACGGGCTACGGCCATTTTTAAATGTGGTCAAGGAATATATTGATAATGTTGAGGCATTGTTAGATTTAAACCACGCTCTGCTACCATGAAACCTTTTTGAAATCTTATTCTTGTTTATTTGTTGATTAGAACTATTTAACCACTTAGTTGCTGTAAGCGTGCAGAATTTGGTTATAACCACAGGTGATCCAAATAAAGAATAATTTTTTATGCCAGGTTATTGAACGTTTATTAATTTGTAATAGCTGGAACACTTTCTTAAACATTTAAAGTTTACAGGTTCGTGTAATGTTACAATCATAGCTGATCTATAAAGAACAATGTTCGATAAAACTGTTTCGTTTGATGTGCAAGCATACACTATCATGTTCGACTGACACAAAGTAAGTTAGTAAAGTGAGTGTGAGAGTTGAGCTGTGGTCTCGCCCGTGCGGAAGTCAGAGAGCAATACCACGTGACCTGCCCTCTAGCGCCACACACGGCGGGCCCAGAGAGCACGCGGTGACGGTAGAGTGACGTCATACTCTACACTAGTGAATATCTACTTTTCAATTAAAGTGTTGATTTTAAAGTTACTAATGGTCTTATAGTTTTGGATCCACCATGTATATATGAAATGTCTGTTTGTTACCCAATCACGCCCAAACCACCTTATACTTTTAGTAGACATGGAAAATTAAAAATTGCCATCAATGTAGTGGGATTACTCTAATTACCCACATAAATCTGAAATATTTGAAATTTCAAAATAAATATTGGTGAATAGGGGAATTCTAAATTTCCAAGACTTGTGTATAAAACTACTTCTCGCTGTGGTATGAGCTTTAGATTGGTCAGGCAGGTGTAAGAGCCCCTTCAAAAAGTTTGTTTGTCTGTAATGTCACATTTCATGAGCATTATTTATCTACCACACGCAAGGTATGAAATTATAAAATTTACTAGCCCCTGTCCATGAGCATGTGCGTTTCTAAGCCGTAATTTAAAAATGCAGATTATATATTTTAACTAATTAATTACAATCATTAAACTAAAAGCATTTCTCCCAAGCATAACCGGGTACTTAGTTGGTTAAACTAAATATTAAAAATACTTTTTAAGTAGAATCTATCTCTTCTAATCCGATAATATTTATTTTTATAAAATTTGGGCATAAATGTGTAGTAATAATTTTTCAAATAAATTAAATGCCTTTAAATCAATTGGATTTGTATGTTCAGAACTATCGTGTTGACACAATCACACATCCATATATTTTATTTATAGAAATGTTATAATTCTATATATGTACAGTGCATGTAAATATATATGTTTCTATGAGGGTTGCTGAACTTATAATTTTATCTTGCTCTACCCTCCAAACCATCTAACAAATTTCGAGAAGGGATGATATTGGTATTCACATTGGTGCCTAAGAATTCTACACAAAACTTTGATGTTCGAAAACCATCAATCAACAAATATTAAAACTTTGAAAACATTTATGTTTGTTGTCCAGCCCTACTTCAAGCTCTTTGATGGTTTGTAGGACAGAGAAAAAGAAAATAAACTGTTTTGTAAACGCCAGAGCAACATTAACTGTTGGAGAACACAAGTAATCCTGGCGGTGATTTAAGTCACAACTAATTAAAAACCATCTGTTTTATTCGCTATACTGCTGACTTCTCTGTACAGGCTTACTTATATTATTATCAAAGGATACATTTTAAAACCTAAAATTTAAACTTACAAACAACGCATCATTAATAGTTAATTATCTAATGTATTTTAAGCAACTCTTTCTTCTCCTCAAGTTCACAAAAATCACTCTAGAATTCTACTTGTAATTTTTAAGTCATTGCTTCTGTTTCTTAGTTAGCTAAATGCACGTACACTTGTATGTAAAGTCATGCACACGTTTTGATACTCTTTAGAGGAGTTATTTATAAACACTCCACCCGTGTTCCACTTCATTCCTCACTTACCATTCTGTTGTCTTTCTCTCCACTTGCTAGAGACGAGGCCAAACTCCTTATGGAGTCGCAAGATGCTTTTATGGCCCCCCTCCCCCTGAGCGTGCCCCAAGGCTTGGAGGATATGTGTACTGGAGTGGTCGTCATTCACATTTACTGAGCTTAAACTATCTCAACTCTATTAATTGTATATCCATAACAATTATCACGTGGACTTAACTGTAATTTACCATCATAGGTTGTCACATAGTTTCTTCATATCGTGTTTGGTTGTCGGTTCAAATTTCATTCAGGTGTAATCAGGGTAGTATCTCTAAATGGTTTACCTAACTCTCCCTACGCAAATTTGGATATATACAGCCAATTTGCCATAGGATTGGCGGTAACTTATATTTAGAAGAATATATTTATTTCAAACATTGGTTTAAAGTCACTAATAATAAGTTAATCACTAATGTGGAAATTATTATTATTTGCTAATACTTTAATATCAATTAAAAGTTATATCAAACTATTGTAATAATTCTTCCTTAAATATTACTGTTTGATTGACATTTTATAGCTAATTTAAAGACAAAATTAATAATAAAACTTGTATGTTATCTTATTTTGTGGTAGTGACAACCAAATATATTATGCTACATGTAATAAAAAGTTATAAGGTATTATATTAACGCTTGTAACTTGTTATGAATGGCACCAAAGTAAATAAATGTGTTTTAAAACCTATAAAAAGAAACATAAAAAATATTAGTCACAAATTAAAAGTTTTTATTTTGTAAACACATTCTTATAGACACAACCAGACACAGACGGTTTTTTTGACCACCCTTATTTTGTCTTGTTCACCATCTTAATTTGTGAAGAGAACGCCACCTTTTAGAAGCTCACGTTTGTACAGCAATTGTGAACCACACGTGCCAATTGCACATAAATGAAACAAACAAACTGTTATTTTTATAATTTTATATTTCAATTATGTTAAATGTTTAAAAGAAAATAGTACTTAGAAACAAATTGGTTGTTGTAAAAGTTTGGACTGTCAAAAGTTTTGCAGATCATATGGATTGGCGAATGGATACATGGCAGCTTTTGAAAGTTGTGAGTTACCACCCCTCCAGCGGTGAATGGGTAGTAGCTATAAATTAATAATTTACTAGCTTGATTAAAGTATTTGTATAACTCAAACGGGCTCTAAGAAATTAAATACTTTTCAAAATCTTAGAGTATTGTTTGACGGTGAGGCCAGGGCTTGAATCCTGGCAAAATATGTTTGTTTTTATATAGTTTTACTCTCTTTCTTTGTGAAAGTACGGGTACATTTTCTCTATTCTTTTCTTAATAGGGCGTTTTACTTTCTACTTGTACAAGTTATTGAGGTAATCTGCCCACATTTTCGGGGAAGAAGTGGGGGAAAATATTTAGGAAAAACAACTCTCAATATAACTAACCGGGATTCAAACCCCATTAACCTTCTCACTATCAGTCCTCCCTAAAACAAAAATTATGGCTTAGACCATTCTGCTACTGAAGTGGTTACACATTTCCTCTGAAGTCCATTTTATTAATCCCGACTTGATTTATATAATTTAATTTAATTTTTTGAATTTATTTGAGGTTTTAACACGCACTTTCTGAACCGACTAATTATATCAGCACGCAATAATTTCTATGAGCGAGAGTAAAAGGGCCTACCAATTTGGCCAGGGAAAGTATTTTCACATACATTCACGGGTTCTTTTACACGCCGCAATAAACACGGGACTAAAGCCTTTACTTCCCCTCAAAAGGTAGTTGTGCTACCGATTTTTATCACTAAAGACCAATCCATCGACCTCAGCTGAGTTTGAACCCACGAACATCGGGTCCTGAGCTGAGCACCTTACCCTAAGACCACCCAGGCCGAGCCCTTGTTAGTGAAGTTAAGTGCGGATAGACCAGACAGATATAGGGACAGAGTGCAAAATATAAATATTTTTACATCCAGGAAATCTGTTTAGTTACATTAACGGGATAAAGTTGAGGCAGAGATAATTTAGAAAAATATATCCATGATTTCATGGAAATGGTATGAAAATATTTTGGAAAACCACCCTAAGTACACAAGGTCTTATTCGAGCCCCAATCTCTTCGGCGCTTGCAAGACAGCCATATGAGCTAGCCGTTTATTCCACGTGCTCACTCATTCAGGTTTAACTGTAGCCCAATCATTTAAGCACTCGTCTGTGGAATAATTCCCACTAAGCTGAATTTTTGGACACATCTTTATTCAAGTGTTGTAAGTAACGTTCAAAAGTCCCCATCGATATCATGTTCGCTTTAAAAGATATTCAAGGTCAAAGGTCATGAAAAAAATTTCACTTATATCTCGCTTCCTATTGGTCAGATAACAATGACAAATATTAAAACTGTAGAATGGAAAATTCTCTATGAATATGGTGTTATAAAGTTTTCACGTATGGGAAACTGTTTTCACCTTATGTGGCCCACAAAACACCAACTCAGCAAAATAACAGGATTGCAGTTGTTTCCCCACCCCCTTCGAGGTAGAATGCGTAGCACGTTTTTATTTTAGATGGTTTCCTCGGTAGGCTTCATCCATGTTTTGAAAAGGAATCAATATTTACACAGAAATTATGAATCTTAATCGTAATTGTCTTAAATCTCTGGCACTTTTTTCTCTTCATAGTGATCAACCCTTGACATTTCCTCTTCTTCGTCTTGTTCAGCATTAACTTCCTCTGATAAATTTAGTGGTAAGCTATTAATGGGGTTCATTCAGTAGCTTTTCCCACGGGGGGTGGGTTTAGGGGGCTCAAACCCCCCTACCGTAGTTTGGGGATTCCCCGATATCTAGGCAGATCAGAAAAGAAAAGAAAATTGGAAGGGGGGTGACAAGTTAAACATTGTGATCAAATAAAATGTCATGTGATCAGAAATTGTATCTAAATCAGCCTCCAAATGTATTTATTTCATGGAGTGGAATTGGGATATCTTCATGCTCTGAAAATATTACTCTTTTGTCAGTAGTATTAAGCCTCTACCTCTCTTTCAGTGCCAGCGATTCTTCGCAAGATTATTATTTACAAATATTAATGATAAAGTTAACACATATGAATAAAAAACTGCCTAGAATTGATTCTAGGTGTATATAATTACACAAAAAAAATTTGCCTCCGATGGTTCGGGGGAACCTTCACCTAATCCACCCTTGAACCTCCGCCCTACTTCGCATTCCTACGTATGCTACTGGGTTCATTGCATTGTTTTCTGTTTCTTCTATATTTATATAAATAGAAGTGTCAGCACAGTCAGCATAAGTAGAGACATTGAGGTATGATTGAACATGACAATGACCACAAATTATGCAGCATGGCAGTCTGAATTTTCCGCAGTCACAATTAGACCCACAACCTTTCCGACAAAAAAAATCGATTTGAGAAGTGCATCTGTTTATAGTGAGGTCATAATGGGCTCTAAAAAGTATCATTAAATACCCATCCCCACTCTTTAGGGTTTAACTAACTGTCCAACCAAGTTTGTACCTGGTAGTTCACACTATAAAGATGCTGGTCAGCAGCTTCAACTGTTGGTGGGAGGGAGGATAACTTGGCAGATATTTTGAGTCTTGTCGATTTATCTAATCTGAAGTATCGCGGTTTCGATAGAAACTTATGAGATTGGAGCCTCATGCATTACAAAAAGAAAACGTACTCCATTTTCCACAATTACAATTGGTGCACAATTTTCTTGCTTCAATAATTCTGCTGGATGCTGCAAATATTGTTATTTCTTAAGCACGGGACTAATCCTGGATATCACAGTTGTAAGAGCATTGGCATACTAAGCCAAAGGTCCCGGGTTCGATTCCAGTGTCCAGGTGTCATTTTTCAACTTTCAGAATAATCTTATTGGGCTAAGTCGAGCAACTGGTGAAAAGATTTCAGGAAGTTGATCCCAGGACATTGAGTGTAGCCCTTCTCTACCAATCTACCTTTGCGGCGTTCAACTTTACCATCTGATCCATACTTTGTCCTGAATACCCATCGACAGCCAATGACATTTTTAATTTTCGGACGTGTCTTCAATGTCTGGGCCTTGATTTTTGTCAAAGAATTTAAATCAGCTTCCATCGTTTTCTGACATTCTGCTGCATATGTTCCTTCTAAGGCTTCTTTTACTGACGGATGCATTGCGTTTTCAAACGCCCAGCTCACACTTTAGGGATTTTTCACTACCAAATTAAATATTTGGCTGGTATTCCCAGCTTGCCAGTTTTAGTCAATCTAGGTTGAACAGACCCCCTATTATTCTTAGTCACTGTGCAGTCTTGGCTTGGGTTTTCTAAAGGAAATTCACTTGAATTAATTGATTAGAGGTTATTCTCATTGACCTCAGGACCAGGATTAATGGAGTCACTTTCTTGGCCTATTTAAATATATATTAGATATATTAGATAGTAAAGTTTGAATTTAAAGTAAGTGTGTCCACATTTTCGTTGGGGGAGAGTGTAAAATCATTTAGGGAAGACCACCCTTATTACACTCAACCAGTATACAGCAGTCTAGTAAATTTAGAGAATGATGCCATAGACCAGTGGTTCCCAACCTGGGGGCGATCCCCCCAAGTGGGCGATTTGGGTTATCAGGGGGGCAATAAATACGTGGGGGGCGATTTGGGGGCGATGAGTATTCAAAGGGGGAAAAATTAAAATAGTACTGTACAGTAGAAGTTGCTGGGTAGCACGAGTC
>CABFVZ010003174.1:20207-30768 GCA_902151445.1 Timema monikensis
TGACTGTAACACTTGCTAGGGGTGTGGACAAAGATACACTCTGCTCTGATAACATTGACTGTAACACTTGCTAGAGGTGGGGACAAAGATACACTCTGCTCTGATAACATTGACTGTACCACTTGCAAGGGGTGTGCACAAAGATACACTCTGTTCTGATAACATTGACTGTAACACTTGCTAGGGGTGTGGACAAAGATACACTCTTAGAGCTGATGTTTTGTGAGTGGCTAGTAGTGAAGAGGATGTACAGTACTACGTGTATTTGTGAAGTAGCTGACAGTCACGTTGCCTCGAGGCCTCCATCCTCCCTCTATCAGGGGTTAGTAGCAACGCCCTCACCCCTTCTTACCGCAATTCAACCCCTAGAGGTCATCAGATTAGGCCTATTCTCACCCCTAAATGTCGTTGCTCCCGTCCTGGCCTTGCCGACAGAGCACTCGTTGCTCGTTGGAAGTCTTACACGCGACGGGAATAGTAAGTTTTATTTTCCAGCAGACGTAGCGTTTTTTCGCCCGTTTAGTTAACGATGCCAAGATGGAGAGTAAATTGCCGTTTATTTTATAGTTATTTTTATAAAGTGTTTTATAGACTTTCTAGGCACGGAGACGGTCTGAAAACTAAGCGTAGCCTAAAACGGCAAACACAGCCTTGGTGCCTAGAATTACGTACTAGTATTTGTATAGTTGGAATAACCTATGGATCTTACTAACGTCCCATAGACCTGCCTTGGGCTTACCGAGCCACTCGGCTATAGTTTCAGGATCCATTACTGTCTTATAGAAAGCAAATATTGTAAACTTGAGATCATGTTGGATCTTTAAGTTTGATGTGTCATATCCTAAAGAAGCGGATCTTACAATTATGTATGTTTGCCCCTTCTCTCTGGCTGTCCGTCTGTCTAGAGGTTTTTTGTTTTTATAATGATTCTAGCCCTCAAATTAAGAGTTTTATATTAATGTTGTCACAATCTCTAATAGAATAAATGATAAAGTATGAACGATTTTGTCGTAACATTTATTTTGTATCATTTTATATTTGTTTTATCGTTAGTAGATTCCCAAGGACACCCCCCCTTTTTTTTACCCATGTGGTTGTTAGGTGTGTCTAGACCTACTAAGGAGCACATAGAGGTTTTACATCCTCCCTCCAAGCCACATCCTTTCAATATCCTCTCTTTCTCTCTTTGAAACTGTCTGATAAGAACCAATAAAAGGTGGTCCTTTGTTCGATCCTCCAGACATTTTAATGCCTCCAGGCATTATTAAGACTCAGTATTCTTTTTCTAAACACTTTTTAGCACAATTTCTTACTACGTGTTAGGGATGGTTAAGATTGAATCCATAGTAAATGTATCCGCATTTATATGAAAGGAGACTGAAATATGATTTATGTAAAAACCACCCTCATTACACCCGACCGAGATTCGAACCCCAATATCCCCGTCATCAGTAGTCCAGTCCATTGCGAGAGTGACTCTTCAGACCATGCGACCACTGAAACGGGTGACTTTCTAGTGAACTTTTTAAAAACATTCTTAAACTAGAATAACCAACGCAACCCTCTCTGTGGGTGTTCAGAATGTATCGGTGCTGATGGCAACTGGAACTGCCCCAAGGGGGGGTCGTAACGCACCTGGGGGCGGAGTGACGCGCGCCAAGAGTAGGATCGTAAACTCGAGCAGAAGATGTTATCATGGTCGTGGGACGCCAGAAGCCGCCGGACTGGTTCCCGTACATGGCGGTACAATGATCACAACACTTTGTTCTCTCTGTCCTCTCCCCAACCTGGGTCAGAACTCTGGCCGTCCTCTCCCACAACCTGGGTAAGAACTCTGGCCGGATGAGACTCGTGGAACAAAACATATCCAACTTGATCAATATTTTCTTATATTTCGGAGACTATTGGTTTTATAAAAATATATTATTCCTACAGCTTTTTAACGATAAGTTATCTCGTATCTCAAATAGTTGCGGAGATATGAATGAAATTGGAGATATCCGCCGGTTTGAAATACCCTCACAGTCAATTTCCTTGTTAGTAATGTTAAACAGCAGTGGCGTATATTCAATGGAAGCAAAGTAAGCAGCGAGCAAGCAGTTCTTCCTCAGACTAACCGGTCTCGCTCGCTCTTTTATTTCGTCAATCGTTTGTTTCCGGGTCTGTCCGGCCCTCATCGGAGAAAGGGGAGTAGGTGTTTCACTAGGCGAGTATTGGTGTATAATCGTACGTTTAATACTGTTAAAATCTGATCTATAGGTATTTTTAGCGATATTTTTTTATATATAATTATTGTCACTCTATTACAAAATAATGTGTTTATCACCCATCTACAGTAAGTTTAGTTTTATTTTACGGAATATTGACGCTTGTTTGATCCTCCAAGGGAAGCAGTTTGTTTCTTTGAGTACAGGAGTAGAATGACGGGTGCGTCAACAAGTGCAGCAGTGGAAGAGGAGGGGAGGGCTCCTGTGTCGAAATTCATAAGTAGTATTTTGATTCATATTCAGGTTAAACCAATGTACACGTATGAGTCAACGTCAGTTGAAATGGCGCGACGTAGTGGTGACAAGACACACGCCACGTCGGTGCTGCATGCTGCACGTCTTGACACACGCCACGTCAGTGCTGCATGCTGCACGTCTTGACACACGTCACGTCACTGCTGCATGCTGCATGTCTTGTCACACGCCACGTCAGTGCTGCATACTGCACGTCTTGTCACACGTCATGGATAAGTTGTTTCTTTTAGTTCCCTGAACATTTGCTTACAGTTATTAGAAAACGTTCTTAAAACGCATATTCACTTTTTCTTGGTAATAAATTTAATGTAACTCTTTAAACACATTGAAAGCTCTACGTTTGTTGACATCTTCGAGCCAGTAATGACACGTCCAAAATAGTCGATAATATTAATTATTGTATCTAATAACGTTGACTAAATTCAATATGGCCGAAACATCTTCACCATCAGAGGAAGACAGTATTGCTGGTAAATCATTCTGATGTTCTTTGAGTCACATGTGAGTAGTCACTGTCATATTCGTCACGTGCCACGTCACTATGGTGGACGCTCTGACTGAGATATGAGGTAATAGTACCAGCCAGCTATCTTGTCTATTGGAGCTGTGTTGTGTGCTAGGAGGAGCCCAGTAGGTGGCCCGCCGTCAAACTCCTCCAGTGTTGAGTTAGTGGAGCTCTCGCGGATGTCACAGACTCCCCGCTGGTAGCGTGCGTGTCGTTTGGCGGCGACATTAATGTGCCCCAATAAAAGAGAAGTACGTTTCTCTGAATGAAACACTGTTATGTACTTCAGTATTCTTCAGCCATTTTAAATACGAGTGATCACAAGTTCTCTGTCCAGCAATACTATCAGTGTCGTTATTTGTAGACATTGGGGATTCCAGAGGAAACGACACAGAGTATTTATATTAGTAATATTAATAGTAAAATTAAATTAAATTTCCAAATGAAGAGCCTTTTAGAAAATACGCATTTTTCAGTCAACATTGATAATATTTCTCAAGAGGGACAGCTGCAAATAACATGACTTGATTTATGAACACATGAAAGTAAATGTAGTAACTCTTCTGTCTCATCTTATCAACATTTACTGTAGTTGTCCGGTGAATTCGAATTGTGGAGCTTTTTTTATTAGTATTATTTTAAAAGCTTCTTCGTAGTTAAAAGTAACTATTTATTTTATTTGTTTTAGTTCTGTTTAACAGCTAACAAGCGGGCACGTTTACTTTGAATTCAACCTTCCTCATCCTTAACACAATAGTAAATAGTACATAGGCGTATATAACGGATGGTTAGTAGGACGCGGCACTACTAACAAACAAAACACTACGCTCAATATCATTGCTGAGAGAACTGCAGGTCTTATGGAAATAAACTTTATCTTCGCTCTCTCTCTGTCAAGTGTTGCCAAATCTCCTCGCTTTCAGTCATGTCTAAAGGTGGTGTGCTGAGGTAAGAAGGATCTACTGGCAACATCGACGAACCAGCGTTGCAAGATTTGTCTTATAATTGTTTAATGGAGGATTGACCACGTGAGAACAAGAGAATGACAACGCTGTTTCCCAATAGTAACCATGCAGGGTAGGAATTATCAAGCTACTCCTGGAGAGGTATGCAATACGCGCGTCATGACACGGTAAGAGGAGGATGTAAAGGTATCTATTCTCGATATCTACTTGTGAATCGTGCTTCCCCCCCCCCTTCATCCCCTCCCCTCTTTCCTACTCGCTCGCTCTTATCTGATAAGAACTGAAACACAGGGAGGTAATAAACCTGTTCGACTAATGAGTGGTTGTTAAACTGGAACTCTAAAAGTACCCAAGGGGGAGAGGGGATCGATAGGATTTCAATATTTTTCCCCGAACATGGTCTGGGGAAAGGGGGGGAGGGGGGGGTGTAAGATCGCTCGATAGTCGAGCATCGATGTAGACCCATCCTTCGGGCGAAGCTCAGAGTTTCAATAATAAAGATTTATTTTTTAATGTTCCCTTTGTGTATGAGGATGTTGGTGAATACAGGTGTGTGGTTGTAAAGTGGCCGGTTGCGTCACAACGTATTGATTACTGTGGTTATATCGGCTCCTTGGCTCCTACATTGTCTGCCACTTCATCTCCGGTAAACCTGGCTCACACGCTCACATACAGCCTGACTCACACGTTCACATACAGCCTGGCTCACACGCTCACATACAGCCTGACTCACACATTCACATACAGCCTGGCTCACACGCTCACATACAGCCTGGCTCACACGCTCACATACAGCCTGGCTCACACGCTCACATACAGCCTGACTCACACGTTCACATACAGCCTGGCTCACACGCTCACATACAGCCTGACTCACACGTTCACATACAGCCTGGCTCACACGCTCACATACAGCCTGACTCACACGTTCACATACAGCCTGGCTCACACGCTCACATACAGCCTGACTCACACGTTCACATACAGCCTGGCTCACACGCTCACATACAGCCTGACTCACACGTTCACATACAGCCTGGCTCACACGCTCACATACAGCCTGACTCACACGTTCACATACAGCCTGGCTCACACGCTCACATACAGCCTGACTCACACGTTCACATACAGCCTGGCTCACACGCTCACATACAGCCTGACTCACACGTTCACATACAGCCTGGCTCACACGCTCACATACAGCCTGACTCACACGTTCACATACAGCCTGGCTCACACGCTCACATACAGCCTGGCTCACACGCTCACATACAGCCTGGCTCACACGTTCACATACAGCCTGACTCACACGTTCACATACAGCCTGACTCACACGTTCACATACAGTCTGACTCACACGTTCTGTAATCTTCTTGAGACTGCTCTAACAATCCACCAGCTATCAGGAACGTCAGTTGACCCATAATGCTTTGCAACACAAGCTACAGTCTGATTTTCGTAAGGAAGCCCGTTATTTGAAATCTGTATACTCATGTCGCCACAATGTCGCAAATAAAAATATTACAAATTGTACTTACCTTCTTAGGCAGTTTAATTAATGATGTACAGAGACAAGTCTCAGTAATTTGATCATAAGGAAGTGGTAACCTTATAAATTAACTTTTTAATTAATAAATCACATCGGACATATTTCTGGTAAGTCATATTTTAGTGACTTTTAGTGAATGTTGGGAGTCGAAAGTGGGGCATCCAATTGGAATCACGGTTTAGAAACAGCCGACTACAAACATATTTTATTTACTAATGGATAAACAAAAAATTTAGATTATTGTAATAATTAATGTTTTCAAAATGAAGAAAAAGAGTTGTATGCATTATTTATAGGGAAAAATATCCCTAAGTACACCCGCCTGGGGCTCGAACCCTGAACTTATCGCCACCGACAAACCAGGTAATGCGAGACGGCGTCATCTGATCTGCAGCGGTCACTTTTGATAGATATCATCAGTACTTAATATTACCAATGTTGACAGCAACAAAATATGGTTAGATAACGTGCTTGTCGAGCTAGGCTAGACTGCCGAGGACGGGGAGATCGAGGTTCGAATCTCGGTCGGGTGAACTGGGGGTGGTTTTTCTTAAAAGGTTGTCCACTCTCCATCCACGCAAATGCGGGTTCACTTTCTCTAATTTAACCTTCCCAATTTCTAATCCATTAGCGTATTTAGTATTTAAACGTATAACCCGAACGGGTAGTAAGACGCGTTGCTAAAACAATCATATTGCTAAGATCTTCACTTTTCACCGGAGGAGATATCTCTGTGGTGCGTCCACTGGGCCTGTCTTACTATAATGAGAATATGGGAGATGAGTGTCTCTCGGTCTAGTTGGCAGCAATGTCATGATCTCATGGCATTGGGGGCGTGTACACCTAGTCTTACCTTGCTTGGTTCCACTATGGTGTAGCTTATAAGATAGGGTCATAGTGTAACCAGTCAAGGTAAGACTGCTACCTTTCTTGGTTCCACTATGGTGTAGCTTACAAGATAGGACCATAGTGTAATCAGTCAAGGTAAGACTGCTACCTCTCAGGATAAACAAATAGCACATCTAAAGTTTGATCCTATGTCCTGTAACAGTAAGATCCACCGGACCAACGAAGAGGAACCAAAGTATTTGCAACTCGTTGGTTACGTCCATTGAACCATTGAACCATTGAACCTTGGGGATGATTATATAGAGGAAGGAGGGGGGTATTAAGTTGAGGGACTTGATTTCACGTCCAGGGCACTGCTTATTACGCTGCTCCGCTTGTGACAGAAGAGACAAGTCATTATAATATTCATCGCTTATCTGATGTTCTCCGACTGGTCTGCGATTTCACGCATGAGTTTGTCAGGCTCCTGGAACCGGTAGTTTATTGGGGATTACGAGTGTGCAATATTTATAATCACACACACATCTCACACTTAACTTATAATTTTGACATAAATTCGTAAAAAAAAATTGTATAAAATAAACGGTTGTCTTTTAAAATAAATTTGTAGAAGTGGACCAGGATTGATTTTTAATTGTAGTCTTGAAGTTGTTTCGCTGGCGGAAACTGATTTACACGCTCTGTCGACTTAACCTGAATTGACCGTGGGGATATTAAGGGGGTTTACACAAACATATATGTAGACTAATACTTTGAAGACTTGAAATGACGTCTTACAGACTGACCGATGTCTCGCATGCATACATATATATGTGTTAACCGGTGATACAAAGACACATGTGATCTGAATATATTAATTGATGCGTTTTGGTAAACGCATTTGAGCACTATTTTTTACCTTAGTTTTAATAATGAAACATTTAGAATTTTATGACAAAAAAAAAATTCTTAGATTTTGTCTCACCAGAAACATCGATAAAAATTCTTACATCCCCACTTTCTATATTGTAAGAAAATACTGGAGTCCCCCCTTCCCCCTCCCCGCTCACACACAACCCTCACGTGATTTAAAGACCCGTTCATGGTGTCGCTTTTATTTGGGGGGAACGTCCACTGGATGGGTAGCAGGCAGAAATATATTATTATTAGCACCGCGTCTTACTACCCGTTCGGGTTATACACACTTACTCTAATGTGTAATGGTAGGGTGATTGTGAGATGAAATGGAGGACCTACAGTTTAACGTGGGATCCGAACCACGGTGGAGGCCTGGCATTCCCCACATTCACAAGTTGTCTTGTCAAAGGTGAAGGAAGGGTTTGGAAATCAGATAAGTCTGTGCCGGGACCGAGGATTGAACCCCGGACCCCAGCACAGAAGTCTGACATCTTACCCCTAGACTGCTGGTCAGCCAACAGAAACATAAAGAGCAGATGATAGGTCGGGTTCTTTGTCGACAGATTGGTCAAGTCCGTCCGCAAACAAGCATATGGAATAATTCCTCCAGGATTAGTTTGGGTTTTAATATCCCTGGACAAAAATCTCCGCGGAGAGAATTAAACTGTGCAACGGAGGAATGGGGGGGGGGGGTTCATCAAATGGGTTTCCCCTCCCCTCCTAGTCATCCCCCTCCTCGAGCCCTTCATTGTTTCACGTCAGGGAGGGGGGGAGGGATGGTTTTGGATGAAGTCTATGCATATGATGTAGTAAGGGCTCCTTCATTTTCCGGTTGATTTAGCTGTCAGATGGTCGGATTTCATTTGCACGTCCGACGTGATAAATTACAGGAACCACCTTACCTTTCCTTGGTGCATTTTATTACTAAGAAAATATTATAAATTTCTTTTATAACTCGAATAGAGGCTTTATCGCTAGGTTACAAATCGTCAAAGCTGTGTTCAAATAGATTTTGCTCTTACGTACTCTGTCTTAACAAGATGGCGGTGTCCAGGAGTTACTAATTACACTCGAGCTATATTCAGAAATTGTTATCATGACAGCCGTTGGTGTACACAACTCTAGTGTAGTTAAAAACTAATGGACGCTGCCATTTTTCTCTAAAGGAAAAAAAAGTTAATATGAGGCAATCTTTTTTACACCACAATCCATTATTCAAGAAATCGTTTCACTTCGATATCTTAAACAGTTATTTTTATTCAGCCTATTTTTTAAAATTCTTCCCATTCGTTCCGATATTCCTCCATTACATATGGAAACATTTTAGGTAATAATGAAATGGTTCTAAAAACACCAGATATGTGGAAGAATAGGCCCAGTGCGACCATTGTTTACACACACTAAGATTAATATTGTATCAACGTTCTAGAGCCAGTTAAAAGGTCGGTTATGTTTCGCGGTTTGAGTTAAACAACATTTGAATATTTGTTACAGTCCTTTTTTTAATGTACGAAAAATAAATAAATATTCTAATATAAAGAGTAACCAAAGCTCTTTAGTCTAAGGAATTTAAATATCTTGAGTCTTAATTTTCTTAAATTTAAAATACAACCAAAGTAAACAATAATTTGTAATTATTACAAATTAAAACTAACCTTCAGAAGAATGAACCTCATTTAATTTATTTGGTGATTCTGACCCTTGGAAACATAAATTTGCTACATTCTGGCAATTTCTGGATCCCCAGAGTGAACCTTGTAAAAAGTAGCTGAAGGGTTGCAGTGCTGCCACTCATCGGGAAAACACAACAAATTTCCCCAAAAAATATTTCTGGTATATTTGTGAATTTGGGAAAACAAATTGCAAGCCTTGAATATTAGACTTTTGAAAAGAGGAAAAAAAGCGAACTAAAGAAGTAAGCTCACTTATTTGAATCATCATCACCATCAACAACTGTGGCCGGGTAAGTTTAGTAAAACACCTCCATCTCTTTCTATCCATCCACCATTCTACCTCCTTTAATTGGCTCTATTCTTCTCCTCTCACTTATACACTTTCTGTTGTCTGCTCCTCCCATCTCTTTCGTGCCTTCCCTTGTGGTCTTTTTCCTACGTACTTCATTTCCATCATTTTCTTTGGCATATTTTCCTTCTCAATCCTCATTACATGTCCATACCATATCAGTCTTACTTCCTCTACTATCTCATGTACTCCAACATCCTCATTACATGTCCATACCATCTCAGTCTTGCTTCCTCTACTATCTCATTTACTACTGTTTCTCCTCGTGACAGCTAACATGCTCTCCTAGTCTCTCTCACATTCAATGTCCTTGTTTCTGCTGTATGTGTGACAATGGGTACAAAGTACACCCTGTACAACACTTCCTTACACTTCAGGGGACTTCTGTTCCCCATAGCAGGTCTCTCTCTCTCTCTCACACACACCTATAGAACAACTCTGTGTTGTCCTCTTTTCATTAGATCCTTTCTACTTCATCTTAAGCCTCAATCACGCTTCCGAGATATTTTCCGTGCTGTACTTTTCTCAGCTTTACTCCATCCAACTTTTTAACTCCACTAGGCCTTATCGTATCTCTTGTCTCTATTCGAGTAGGTCTTATATCCCCTCTCCCTAATTGCTTCCCCCCCAGCCCTTTCCAAGGTAAAATCGTCCTGTCTTTTAAACAGCCATGGTATACTTCCCACGAGTAGATTGTAGTCAAAATACATCTCATTCCTATAAAGGCCTACTACTCTCTAAGACTCAAAAACAGCGATTTTCTACTTTTTTCGACCCCCAGCAAACTGAACAAGGCCATCAGTTTCTTAACGAGAGATTTTATCATTTAAATAACGATCATTAGTTAAGATTGTTTTTAGAAATACAATAGCTAAAATTTTAATATACGTGCTATTTTTTAAAATAATGTTGATCGTGGATTTAAAAAGATTTATTTTTACCCCGCAAATGTTTTCTCGCTTCTTTTTTTATCTTCCCTTAAACTCACGCCTCACACCTGGGGACTCCTGACCTCACACCTGGTGACTCTTGGCCGCACACCTGGTGACTCCTGGCCACACACCTGGTGACTCTTAGTTTCACACCTGGTGAAAAGCGCTGCTCTAAAGTTTCTAGAGAAACTCCTTCTGGGAAACATGAAAGACCTAGGGAATTTCGTGTTTATAAAAATGGTGGTAATCCTGAGTAGCGTTCGTTGATTCCATCCTGCCTGAAGAATATTTAGTCTAAGCGTTCCAGCTCCGCCTGCCCC
>CABFVZ010003174.1:30979-52659 GCA_902151445.1 Timema monikensis
CCCCCCCCAAACATCCATTCATCATACACCGGGCGCAAAGCGAGGAGCGGAAGAAAGTGACGAAGTTTCGAATTTCAAATGTTGACTATTTTCATGTGGCGCATAAAAAATGAAGGTAAGGTGCCGACGAGTGCTTCTCGAAAGTGAAGCTTTTCAACAGTTTTCCTTCCTTCGTTTTCATCTCTCTCTTATCTTGACTTTATTTCTGTCTCTCTCTCTCTTCTTTTACTTCCATAAATCTTTTTATTTGAGATGGGTGTGGGTTGGCTGGAAGAAGGGCTTATGTCCACGCTTCTTACATAACCTCGGAAGATTCGACCCATTATTATCATTATTATTAGTTTATTTTGCCTTAGCGTGTTTTTCCCTCAATCCTCACGACAAAGTTGACAGCTACACTTGATGTGTGTATGTTCATAACTCGGCATCGTGCCACGATTGTATTAAACTTCGATTTTATCCAAATAAATCACACGTGAGTAGAGTTGTAAGAACTCTTGTTCACATGAACACATGTTCGTCACTCGGTGTAATGGAACTCGGAAGCGTGAGGTCACGTGACATACCTTTGGAGGGTATTATTTCCATCGAGCAAGTATAATGTACCCAGTTTTAAAACTCTCTGTGGCCTGTAGGGTCCAAGCCCTTCACAATTTGAGGTCCGGTGCAACAACATGATTACTCTTCTTCACTAACTCATTTTTAATTGTGCTTTAATAACATGGTCAACAGAGGATTACTTTCGCCACTTGACCAGTCTCCCAGGCTGTTGGTGGTGCTTAATGGGCCACTGTGGGGGGAGGGGGGAGGGCTTCTTACACCTCTTTCTCGGCCCAACTTGATTCTTTTCAGTCCAACCTCATTATAAATCCTCCTTGGTATTCTTAACACTATCGGGCCTTTGTTGACTTAAAGGAACTAACATTCCTGATTGAATAGTTGGGTACCTGGCGTATTGGGTCAAGCTAGTTTGTAAGTCGTGGGCTAATATAGCTCTATGTCCCAAACTCCTTACTATTTAACTTAATGTGGGGTGACCTGGTGATCTAGGGGGTAAGGTGTCGGACTTCTGTGCTGGGAGTCCGGGGTTCAATCCTCGGTCCCGGCACAGATTTATCTGATTACCAAACCCTTCCTTCACCTCTGATAAGACATCTTGTGAATGTGGGGAATGCCAGGCCTCCACCGTGGTTCGGATTTCACGTTAAACTGTAGGTCCTCCATTTCATCTCACAATCACCCTACCATCACACATTAGCGTAAGTGCGTATAACCCGAACGGGTAGTAATAATAATAATAATAATAATTATAATAACTCAATGTACTTCAAAACTTTTTTTTTTCGATAAAATTAAAGACATCTTGGTACCAAGTTAAGCACTCGCAGATTCTTCTAAGCAGGATTACAACTTAACCTCATCTTCCACCAAATAGAGCCGATTTGAAAGATGCGTGTATTATAAAAATGATGTATATTTTAACGAATGAGGTTCGACGTTCCAAAAGCAGGGTTTTAAAAGAGGGGGGGAGGGGGGGGGTAAAGAAGAGAGGACTAACAGAGCACGGTGCCAGGAGACGTCCTGGTAATAATAATTTGTCCTCTGGGCGTTCATATTTCAACCAACAATTATTTACGGCCTGTTGTATTTTATTAATACCGCCATTACAGTAATGTGCGGTGTTAAACATCCGTAAAAAATCTCTTTTGGCACGAAAATAAATATTAGAATGGGTTCAAAGTGCTGGTTGGAATGAATGATATCTTCATTTAGGTTAAGTACCTCCCACCAGTTGAAACAGAGGGTTTTTGGGACGATATCACTTTCAACAGACACGAAACATTCCATTCACTCTTTTCACTCTGAGTGAGTAGTTTTACACTAGTGTGTCACATTATCATAAGTGTTATTGACGTACGACAGCAGGTAACTGACACTACTTACATACGTTACATAATATTCTCTAGCTGGGGTTTTTAACTGATAGCTATAGCTACATATTATAAACAGTTATAGGTTTTAACCTAATGTATCTCTATCATTATTTATTGACTTTATATCTTTTCTCTGTTCTACTATCAGTTAAAAACCACAGCTACAGAATATTATCTAACGTATGAAAGTAGTTTCAGTTACCTACTGTCATATGTATAGCAACAAACTTTGTTTACATGTTCTAAACTTATCATCGTGTCACGACTACACTTTAGTTTGATCTTTCAGTGTGAACCAAATTGCTTTCCCGTTTGACGACTTACTGCGGCCTTTCCTAAAGCTAGATGTGGGTTTCCATCGTTCAGCCCGCCGTTAATATTTACTCACTTTTTTAATTATTATTATTTATTTGAGTTATTTAATTTGCTTTTTCTGAACCGACTGTTTATATCAACACACGATTTATTAACTAAATTAAATCGAGAACAGACACAACAATCAAACCCCCGGCCGTTAATTCATCACTGTGAAAGAGAAAACTTACATTTCACCAATGATTAAGTGTTTCGTCCATGCCGGGAGTTGAACCCGGGACCCTTATCTCAGCAGTCAGACACGCTACTGACTGAGCTAAGGTTAAGGTATCGAACTTTATTTAATTGATCGTGTATATATATATATATATAAATCTACTAAAATTTGTTGGCTCAAAACAACAACCAAGCTCTTACATGACAAGCCTTATGTCCTTGTATTGGAGGATATTAAATAAGGTCCACCCAATAATCAATCTTGAAACATCCCCTTCAAACTCCTTGTGCTTATTTACATAACAACATTTCTATGAAATAAAACATGTTAAAATTTCTCCTCTAGCTACAGCTCATTGCTGTTTTACCCTTTAATGAATATTACCTAAATAATTTGCCTTATTTGGGATTCTACTGAGGGGGGGGGGATGTGTATAGCTGCTCCTATTGGTCCGTTTCCAGTTTCATTCTAATTACACTCATTACTTGGTATTACTCGCGTGTGTTGCGGAACTTGGGGTCGGCTCCTATGCATTGCAACATCCAGGTACAGTCGAGCAACATCCTCACGTTCTCTTGTGGGGATGTTATCATACCGCGCGCTGTTTGACACCGTGTACCTATGACGAGCATAATATCCTTTCCGGTGGTCGCGTGGTCTAAGGCGTCACTCTCGCAATAGAATGTACTGGAGTTTGAACCCCGGTCGGGTGTACTGAGGGTGGTTTCTCACCAAAATATAGGTACACTCCCTCTTAAGTCGACGTTGCTCATCGTGAACACATCGTGTAACACGGACGGGTAGTAAGACGTGCTGGCACAAGCGTTAGCCTTCTCCGCGTTTCGTGACTATTTGTCGCGACTATACCTCGTGAGATGGTTTATGTCTGCCTGTTGCGGTGATGTGCAAATTGAAACGAATGTCCTCTCGCACGCGAGGGACCCGCACAATAGCGGCGAACATTAGAAAGTGCGCCCTTAATTAGGGCTAAGAGCCTTGTTTAGAACTTGTCCTCAAACTTGTGCGCGGTGTGTACTACAACTTGGCGGCCAAGTTCCGGATTACTCTCTCTCAGGCGAGACTCCTTGTCTTGTGTCTGTGAAATATGGCGGGGATTATGTCTTTACTCGCTTGCTTTTGTTTGGTTTGTTTATTTGTTTTATGCCCCGAAACATTGGTAACTTTTGTTTGGTTCGTTCACGTAAAGGTCACATTTAAGCCTGAATTATTTAAATGGTAAACTGAGACATTTGCTTGAATATTGGCTTAGAGCAAAGCTGAGTTACAACTCAACATTTACCTGGCTCTGTGACGTGTGTAACACTATGGTGCAGCTTACAAGATAGGGCCATAGTGTAATCAGTCAAGGTAAGACTGCTACCGTGTTTGGTTCCGCTATGGTACAGTTTATAAGATAGTGCAATACGTCAAGGTAAGCTGATACCAATCAGAGTAAATGCAGTGCACATTTAGCTAATCAAATGAATGTAAATAATCAAAACTCCAAGTGATACAAGTTTTATATATTTATATATAATTGTTTATATTTTAGATAGGCTTTATAGCTCTTACTCTTTAATTGAATTTTTTCTAGCGCTCTTCAAATATTTAATTCTGATATGAATATATTTTATCTGTAGAATTTCAACCTCAACACAATAAGAAAATATAGGCGTATTCTTTTTTTTTTAACTTAATGGAATGTGTGCATTTTTTACATTTTAAAAACCATCAAAACACGGTATATAAAAATACGTCTTGTTTCAGAATGTCATGTTATTGTCTTTCAAATGTTAATACATAAGTAAGACCGCTACTTTTCTCTTTTTCTCTCTCTTTGGCTTTTGTTTTCTACTTTGTTTTTTATAAAAGAACAAAACATAATGTTTTCCATAAAAAAAGTGTGAGATAAGCTTGGTATCGTCTGTAAAAGTGTGAGATAAGCTTGGGATCGTCTGTAAAAGTGTGAGATAAGCTTGGGATCGTCTGTAAAAGTGTGAGATAAGCTTGGTATCGTCTGTAAAAGTGTGAGATAAGCTTGGGATCGTCTGTAAAAGTGTGAGATAAGCTTGGTATCGTCTGTAAAAGTGTAAGATAAGCTTGGGATCGTCTGTAAAAGTGTGAGATAAGCTTGGGATCGTCTGTAAAAGTGTGAGATAAGCTTGGGATCGTTTGTAAAAGTGTGAGATAAGCTTGGGATCGTCTGTAAAAGTGTGAGATAAGCTTGGGATCGTCTGTAAAAGTCTTGTTTTATAGGAAAAGATGTGAATTGCTACACCTTCAGGCGCACAGCGGAGAAGATTCTATACAGCTGTCATGGTTTGTTGTTTACAATAACACAATAACACGTTCACAACAACAACAAAACTAAAGTAATCGCATCGGCCTCTCTGGCCGTATAGTCTAAGGTGTCACTCTCTTAATAGACTGGACTTCTGATTACGGGGAGATGGGGGCTAAAATCCAGGTCGGGTGTACTGAAGGTGGTTTTTCACTCTCCTTCCACGCGAATGGGTTAGGTCCTACACTTCCTTCCTCATCCCGTAAATATTTCATAATCATGCGAAAACCTGAACAGGTGGGACGTGGTGCTAAAAAGAAAACGAGGGATGCACATTTGAAGATTAAGGTATCTCATAGGAAATGCACCCGCATTTGGGAAATTGGGGAAGCATTTATAAAATAATGAATAACCATCCGAGATTCAAACCTCAACCTCCCCGGTCACCAGCAATCCAGTCTGTTGCGGGTTTCTGAGTGACGTATGCCGCCAGTCACGTGACAGGACCTGACTCGGCCCTGGCTATGATCGGTTGTTGAGGTGTAGTTCTAATGTCGGGTCGCGACGTCCCAGGTAGAACAGTTGAACGAAATGATATTACAAGGGATTTCTATTCTAATGCTCTTGAAATCTGGCCTGCTCGTAATGGGCGACGACAGATGAGGCGGATTGAAAAGCTGTCGGGGGAAAACTTTGGACAGTCGGCTTCAGAATGTGATGAGCATTGGTGTGTCTAGAACAGAGCCTTCATTTAGTGGTAAGGACCTTAACAGGTGTATTTGTAGCCTTCATTTAGTGGTGAGGACCTTAACAGGTGTATGTGTAGCCTTCATTTAGTGGTGAGGACCTTAACAGGTGTATTTGTAGCCTTAATTTAGTGGTGAGGAGCTTAACAGGTGTATTTGTAGCCTTCATTTAGTGGTAAGGACCTTAACAGGTGTATTTGTAGCCTTCATTTAGTGGTGAGGACCTTAACAGGTGTATTTGTAGCCTTAATTTAGTGGTGAGGACCTTAATAGGTGTATGTGTAGCCTTCATTTAGTGGTGAGGACCTTAACAGGTGTATGTGTAGCCTTCATTTAGTGGTGAGGACCTTACCAGGTGTATTTGTAGCCTTCATTTAGTGGTGAGGACCTTAACAGGTGTATTCGGAGTTCACAACAAGGCGTATTTTGTGACATATACTATGCATTTAAAATAATAAGATATTGCCGAGACAAAATTTTGTTTTAAAACTCCGTTTTCAGTCTTTTCAATAAATTGAACCGTTTTATTCTTGTTTTGTGTCATCCCTCTCTAGAGAACACTTTCTATTGTTTTATTTTAAATAACATACCATATTCAGATACATTGAAATAGACCCTGCTATCACTGATCATTAAATAGACTCGTTTAAAGTCTCACCGGTGGGCACGTGGACTAAGGCACCAGGCTCGTCTGGTCTGGTTGGCAGGTATTGGGGTGGTAGTTCCTGAAATCCAGCCTGGGTGAACCGAATTGTTTGGTTTTTCTCCTAAATAGTTTCCATTCTCCCTTCACACAGATGCGGGTACATTTCCTTTAAATTCTACTTTCCTTGTCCCTCACTTATTGGTGTAAATATGAGGATATCCCGGACGGGTGTTAAGACGCGCAGCACGATGAAACTAAGAAAGTATATTTTGGGGGTGAATATACCAAAAGTACTAGGCTTGCTAAATTGTAATGGCTGAACAACCATGGTAATAGGTTTCGTTGAAGTCTCCCAAACTACTTTTCGGCAACCCTCGCTTTTTGTGACGAGACTGTACTCGCCGAAACCAAAATCCGTACTCGTCCTGTAGGAGCTTTGAAAACTAATTAGTCGCTAGTCCGTCAGTCAGAGTTTTAGGGTTTGGGGGGCAAAGGGTTGCTGATAACAATATGGCGGACACTTGCACGTCACAATTACTGAGGTATGACGGGGACTGCCTGGCGCTCCTCAACCCTGGGCCCGCGACTCGTGGCTCGCGGGTAAACATCCTCAACAGATCATCTCTATGAGAGTCTGGAGTAAACCTTGTCATTTAGTGGGAACTAAAAAAAAACAAAAAAAAGTTATTTTTTTATTTATGAACAAAACCATTATTCATAAATAAAAGTTAATTCTAGCTCGAACTAATCACAGAATGTATTCAAAGGTTTGTAGTGACATATTTTTTATTTTAATCATTAGGTTATAATTGATATTATATTGTTTCTGTATGTAGCTACAGTATGTATAAACAGATATATAAATAATATATACTTATATCTATAATGTATATTATCACCATAAAATGTAATTCAATCTGTTTGTTCTACCTATTTGGGGTAGAGATATTTATTGGACTTTTTTTAGTTTATCTGTTCTTTAAATTTCGTTTACGTATTTACTCACTAAACATATGGTGCTTGTATCAATAATTTCTTTTGAAACGTCCACATTAATCTTTATGAACTATCATTCATTTATATGATATGTCGTTCTCAAATACAAAAAGATGAGAAGAAGAAAAATCATCTCTTGAATGTTTTACATCCTTTATCACAAACACATACATTCCTTTTTGCTTATATGTGGTCCTATTTTATTTTTTATCTTTTTGTGAGTTTCTTTGACATGATGGCTCTCTATATCTATCCACTTTTCCCATTTCTTCTTCTGTACTTGATTAGAAAAAATACAATCCTCAAACCGGGGTTTTTCCCCCCCTCTCGTTCGAAAACACTCCACTTTTCAATTTATATTTTTCTCTTCCACTATTCTGATATTCTTTAATCTTTCGAGTATATGAAAGCTCTGCTTTTCAACGCGATTGAGTTTGATATGTAGGATAGCTCTATCTATGTTTCACCTGGGACATGGCGGTTTTGTATTTCTTTCTTTTGTCATATGTGGATGTTACATTAAGAATAAACGATTGAAGTTATATCATTTTACTAGATTCGCTCAAACCTTCAGACTCAAGTAGATCCTTCATTCTACTTTGTGACTTGGATACAAACAAATAAAGTGATCATTTTATTTCATGGGAAGAAAACTTGTTCCTTGAATTCGTTTGGATGCATTGTTTTCACTCACTTTTCCTTTCTAAACGTGACGTTTAATTGCGTTTTAATGCCATCCTTTATGAAGACTGGCTTTGAACCGAGCTACGCGTAAGAGGATGAAGAAAGAATATACATCAAACACTAAATTTAGAATTATATCTGATGATGTGATGATCAAATTTAAATGGGATTAAGGCACAGTCTAGCCAAACCATCGAGTCGTTGGTTCGGAACATGGCGATGGTTAAACATCCATGAAATGGCGTAGACAGACTTAGTCGATAACTGATACATCCCAGTTTGGCTCCTGAATCTGGATTTTACTAATCCTAATCGTGTTTATTCGCGCCTTATATCTTTAGTAATATAATCCTGACTGAAAACCACAAATACTCGCAACAAAAATACACCATATCAATGCTTGTTGACTATTCTCTACCTCCGTCAGGCCCATAAAACATAGTTTGACAATTAACGAGGAGGTCAAGAGTTCGAATCCCTAATGGGCGTACTGAGGGTATTTTTCTTTTTTTTTTCTAAATTAAACCTTTCGTATAAGCGTAATCAATACGCGTACAACCCGGATGGGTAGTAAGATTCCGTGTAAAGCGGATAAAGTACAAAACTAAACTGACAGAGGGCGACTCCGAATGTGCATGTCTTAAGATTATCTAGTTAAATTAAGAACACTACTGTGCCAGTTCGGCTCGAGACAGTTTTCCTCCGTCGTTCTAGCCGCCGCTATTTCAATAACCACATCCGGTTGTCTACTGCAGACTATTAATTACATTCAATGATGATGTTCATTCTCCCAGACCCGATTACTCAGCCATAGGTCTCTGTTGTCTGCAGTACCCGACTGTACCTCGCAAGGAATCACATGATCCTCTTAGATCACCTGGTCCACGATGCTCCGTTATTATCTGCAAGGAGGAAATTATGGAGGTTATCGGTTGCTCAGGATGAGGAAACGTGAAATGGCGGGAATGGGTTTACTTTATATTTACAATTACAACACTCTGCAATAACACAAGGACAATCATCATAATCCTTCGTATGCAAGGCTTATTAGATATATCTCTCCTCCCATCATGGAAGTAACTCACTCCTAATCCCGTGACCTCCCTGCAGCCAAGTCGTGGCAGTAACTCACTCCTAATCCCGTGACCTCCCTGCAGCCAAGTCGTGGCAGTAACTGTCGTCTTGTGAAGGCTGTTTTATAAGAGTGATAAAACTTGTGTTGAGTCCAAGTTCACTTTGAGAATGGCTTTATTCATCCCCGAGCGAACTCCCCGCCCTGGTATTATCTCGTCAACATTATGTGTGACCCGTATTTACCGTCCCGAGGCGGGGACTATCGGCCGCCGTAACAACCCGGACAATGGGAACTCAGGTCATCACGAGAGGAAAGGTACCATTGTTGCGGCTATCAGCTCACGCGCGAAGAGACGAGAGACGGTCAATAGTGAGATGACGTGGTGAAATATAAACAGATTTGCTGACGGAAACAAGTGAACACTTCCCTCAGTGGTGGCTTGCGATCTATTGAGTAGGGGACGGTGGGGCTGGGGGCAAAAATTGACCATCAAATACTAAATACAAACAAATAATGGCAATTAGAGATGAACATTTATCGGTCAAATTATCAGATCATCCTTTAAGGCTTTGATTATTATATTGAAATATTAACATATCAGACCCGACGTTAGTGACACATTCAACCGCCAAGCGCTGTAGTCGACACGTTGCTGTTATTGTATCTCCTTTGATAATTCTCTTGTTAACGTCTTTGGGAGAAATTAAACTTGTCATATATAAAAAATTGTGTGCTATTTAAATAAGTTTTTTTCTCGGAAAAAAAATTGAAATTTTTTCAAAACTAAAAAATGTTGGGGAATAAAAATCAAAGTAATTTTTTTTGTTGGCAATTTTTCATCTCACGTCTCTTTTGGAGCCGCTGACTAAGACTTGAACCTGTCTGCTCTCATCGGAGACATAGAGGCAGGGGTTCTAATCCCGGTCGGATGAACTGAGAGGGATTTTACATCAAATAGTTTTATTACTCCTCCTCCCCGCAAAGGCGGTACAGACTTTCTCTGTACGGCGGGGGTGGCGGGGTGGGGTGGAATCTACCGACCGGTATAATGTCCAGCACTAGATATAAAGCAGAGGTTTGTTCACCCCTGTTGGCTGCCCGGACCACTTGTCCAAGACTATTGATTCTCTCCTTCCTTGGTCCAGTCTTCCTTTCTGCTTCTTCTTCTTCTTCTTGTCTTCTTCCTCCGGCTATTATCGCACACCCCGTGTTCAAAGGGAAGTCCTAACGCGCGACTGTTGGGACTCGCCACAAATGGTGGCCGGTAGCTTGGAGTTGTATCCACCAACAGGAGACGCTGCGAGTTACACCACCTCCCACTAATAGAATACAGACGAGGAAGATGGAAGTTTAAATAACTTGTATCCGAATTTGCCTGGACATAAAGTTGGAAACAATTAGTTTAAAAACACTCGGAGTGCCTGGCTGGAATTCGAACCCCGACTTCCCTGTCACCGGAAAATCACAATATAAATCGAGCACCTTTATCCACATGACCTCCAGTACGTGACTTGGTGTATGTCAGGAGGTCTTTTAAAAAAATCATGAAAATATTTTTCAGTTGCGTTTTTCTTTCGATGTTTTTTAGGTCCTGTTTACTCTCAGACTATAAGTTTGCACGGTAACATTATTTTTCATTAATGTTTGTAAATAGGAGTAAGATTTCTCAAAATGTTCTTAAATATCTCAATAACTTAAAAATAAGTACCAATTTAATGGGATCTGGTAAATTATACTGTTCGTTAAAATGTACTTTAGTTGATTTTATCCTCCGATGTAGTATTCGTGAGCGTTATCTTAATTGAATTGTGCTCATTCGAAGTGTTTACGAATCTATAAATTAGGACTGATCGTTTCTTGGCTCAATTATGAAGATACATTAATACTTATCTTTTCAGTTGTACAACTTACGTTATTGTTCAGACTTGTCTCATATTTTACTGGGAAACTATTCAGGAGGAAATGTGGTTATTCTGGTGAGGTCTGAGAGGCTCCTCTATCTTCCCCATTTGACCAGTCATACATAGCAGTGTAGTGGAGTGTTGCCAGGGTAATCAGAGCTTGTTACAACTGTACCTGTGATATGTTCTCTCCCACTCTGTCTCCATTTGACCAGTCATACATAGCAGTGTAGTGGAGTGTTGCCAGGGTAAGCAGAGCTTGTTCAAATAAAAACAAAATTATAATTAAAGAAGAAAATAAACTAAAAAAAAAATATATATTTTAAAAGGGAAAAAAGTAATTTCATAATATATTCAGAGTTCTTGTTACGGAACGCAACCACAATCCATTTTTGTTATGAAGGACCTTAACTGAGAGCTATAAAAGCTATATCTACGTTCACTTGTTCATACGTCAAGTCGTGTGATCTGCAGCTGTCATTTTTGACAGATATTATCAACATCTATACAAATAGCAATAGTATTATAGTAAAATGCTATTAATGTTGACAGCAGCATAATATTTGTATTTCGTAAATTATCTTCCAACCAGCTCTAGTCAGTAGAAAACACGGCACAAAGACAATCCGACAAGCTCTCATCGTTATAATGGACTAACAAGAGGTGATGTTATCAGAACAGTGTGTAGGAGAGGACTAACAAGAGGTGATGTTATCAGAACAGTGTGTAGGAGGGGATTAACAAGAGGTGATGTTATCAGAACAGTGTGTAGGAGGGGACATAATTAGAGACGATATTATCAGGATGGTTTGTAGCGTCCAACCAAGTACCTTATAAATAACTTAGTAGTGATTAAAACAAGTGAGGGCCGAGTTTTAAATTTTTCAATGAAGCTGGCGGCTTGTAATCCGATTTTTCCACTCTTCTTCTTATCCTTCTTCGTCCTGCGAAAAGGAAGGATCGGTAACTGTAGGGATGGAAACGCCTGAAGATGCAGGGGCCGCAACAAGCAATACTTGGCGGAGTTGAGAATAGATAGCTAGCGCCTGGAAGTCTTTTACAAACCGACTAATAATAAATTTAAACTGTTTCATGTCGGCTGTTTTGACGAAATACAATTAATATTATGTATATTAGGTATAACGTAATAGAAAGTTTAGTGCCAAATTAAGTCACAAAATTACATATAATTAAAGTTGTCCAATTTGAATGTTTTCACTCTATGACCTGGCGGTCTAGGGGTAAGGTGTCAGACTTCTGTTCTAGGGGTCCAGGGTTCAATCCTCGGTCCCGGCACAGATTTATCTGATTACCAAACCCTTCCTTCGCCTCTGACAAGACGTGTATTAATCACAACTTGTGAATGTGTTGAATTCCAGGCCTCCACCGTGGTTCGGATCCCACGTTAAACTGTAGGTCCTCCATTTCATCCCACAATCACCCTACCATTACACATTAGCGTAAGTGCGTATAACCCGAACGGGTAGTAAGATGTGGTGCTAATAATAATTATTATTATTATTATTATTATTATTATAACCACACAAACAAAATAACAATGAAAATTAGATATATTTTTAAAATGCCTTTCTATGAAAGATATAAAGTTTTAAGAATTATCGCGTCTCATGTGTGTAAAATGATAACTCATTATCTTTATGTGAACCTCTTTTATCACAAGCGCCTCAATTTAGACTCACACATCCGTTTACTAATTAGTGTAGTTAATTTATTATATTTATATTAGGATTCTAGTAAAAAGGAACGTTTATAAAACAAAATAATATATCGTTTCGGTCAACATAGATAACATTTTACTATATTATTATTATTATTATTATTATTAGCACCGCGTCTTACTACCCGTTCGGGTTGTACGCACTTACGCTAATGTGTAATGGTAGGGTGATTGTGAGATGAAATGAAGGACCTACAGTTTAACGTGGAATACGAACCACGGTGGAGGCCTGGCATTCCACACATTCACAAGATATCTTGTCAGAGGTGAAGGAAGGGTTTGGAAATCAGATAAATCTGTGCCTGGACCGAGGATTGAACCCCGGCCGCCAGCACAGAAGTCTGACACCTTACCCCTAGACCACCAGGTCACCCTTTTCTATAATAATATTGTTATATTATAGCTATTGATAGTATCTATCACATGACTTGACGTATGGACACGTGAGAGTAGATATAGTCGCTTTCATAGCAGTCAGATAAAGCCCTGAATATTCAAATTGGACCGTAAATAATAATATTTTCAGTAATATAATGTTCTCGCGTGTAACAGGCGGACGCTATTTTCCATCAGCAAATGTTGTTTGACAACACGTTTTGAATTCATGTGAGCCGCACCTGTGGACTTGTGGACCAAGGCGTCAGTCCCGTCTAGTGTGAGGATTGCCTGTTACGGGGATATCGGGATTATAATCCCGGCCAGGTGTCCTGGGATTTGTTCTTAAATGATTTCCCACTCTCCCTCAACGCTAATTCGGATACGTTCCCTCTAAATTCCACCCTCCTCTTCTCTACCCCGGTAGTGTAAACATCGGGACGGGTAGTAAGACGTGGTACGGTGTTGGACTACACCTTGTCGCGTGTGCACGAAGACTAAGTGGGAGGGACAGGCTTGGCTCTGGTTCATAGAGTCCGAGGTTCGACTATCTACAGAGTTCACGGGGAAAGTTTAGTTTCTCCCCTCAGGAGACTGCTAGTGCATTTTTCCTTAAATTCACCTTTTTCTTCCTGTTTGTTTGGGATAGACGATCAAGATGACTGTTAGCTAGTCTTGGTACAAGATCTCACTAATAATAAACATAAAAAGTGGTGATAAGCCCTTTTCTCAGGAAGTGATCCGTCCCGAAGTTGACACACTCTTCTTTGTTTTCAAACGTTACCACATTGTATTCGACTAGTCTCGAACTGTGCCATCATCGTGTCAGTGTTTACAGGCACTTACCCCAAGCTAGGGGCTATTTGCACCTGAGACCGCGCTCAACACCTGGATAACGATATTTGAACCAGAGATTGAACAGTCTCGACCACAGACGAGGTCACCGAGCCAAGTAAGTTTGAACCATGACGCGGCCCTAAGCTTGCCGAGTCTGGAGGGTAATTTATCAGCGGTGTGTTGTCAGCACTGACAGCAGTGTGTCAACCAGACAAAACCAACTCCCTTGGGGAGGGGACTATTTAATTACACAAGCAAGACAAGCAGGTCTCTGTTAACACGTGTTCAGGAACACACAAGACAAGAATGTCTCTATTAACACGTGTTCAGGAACACACAAGACAAGAATGTCGCTGTTAACACGTGTTCAGGAACATATAAGACAAGAATGTCTCTGTTAATACGTGTTCAGGAACATACAAGACAAACATGTCGCTGTTAACACGTGTTCAGGAACACACAAGACAAGAATGTCGCTGTTAACACGTGTTCAGGAACACACAAGACAAGAATGTCTCTGTTAACACGTGTTCAGGAACACACAAGACAAGAATGTCGCTGTTAACACGTGTTCAGGAACATACAAGACAAGAATGTCTCTGTTAACACGTGTTCAGCAGGAAGGAGGGTCCTCCAGGATCCGAACCTCGCCGCTACACTTGCGGGGACAAGAAGAGTTGGTTGCGCTATAGCGGGATTTACCGAGTTAGGATTAATATAGAGAAAGTGTATCCGTATTTGCGTGGAGCGAGAGGGGGAAAATCATTTAGGGAAAAATACCCGACTGGGATCGAATCCTGATCTCCCAGTCATCGGCAGTCTAGTCTATTGCGAGAGTGACGCACGGCCACCCAAGTGGGTCTAAAAATATAATGCGATATACTTTCATGTATTCATACGTCAAGACATAGATAGATATTATCAATCCCTACAAAATAACAATAATAAAATGGTGGCTTGTTATCAGCTGACAACAAATAAAAGGGAGTGTGAGTACATTTCCTTAAAATTCACCCTCCTTTCCCTTGGATGAGATCCAACTGTCACAATTATATTAATTTGAACACTTTGAGATGAGTGTGATATTCCAACTCGTCCCTTCTCCGTGGAATGTTGGCCACAAGTGTGGGTGTCCCTGGTTCGACTCCACATTCGCTATCCAGATCTGGGGCTGTAGTGTTGGACGTGAATGATTGCTTGTAAGTCGTGTCGTGTCGCGTCTTGATACAAAAAGTGGATGAAGAAGTTGTGCATTCATATTCTAATAAAAAAAAGATGAGTAGGAGTCGTAGAGTTAAAATATAAAAAAAAAAAATGAATATCACTTCGCTAAAGTAATAACTTTATTAGTCAATCTCTTGATGAAACCTTCTGAGGTGATTGGAACAGGAAGTATAGTCGTTACAAAAGGAAAAGGGGTGCTTTCCCCCCCTCTTCCCTCTCCTTTACACTCGAGGCAAGAACATTTATCTTTGAGCGCTCCTGGAGGATGTTTTAGGAAACTGTGTGACGCTCTGGTACTCTTAACTTTGCTATGAATAATTGCGCATGCGTCAGGTTCGGTTTGACAGCAGCACTCTCTCTCTCTCTCTCTCTCTGCAGGGAGAGGAATGATGGATGGACGGCTCTATGGAAGGTGGAACAAAGTCCTAATAGACACGTTCAAACATACATTCTATAAGACTTTCTAGTACAATATTCTTTTTCATAAATCACAAAACGTCTTATTGGGTCGTTTCGGCACCAAAGAACCATTTTCAATATTTATTGGCGATGTTAAATATATATTATTTATTAGGTGTTCTGTCTTTCGACAGGTTTGTTGTCCAAATTGAGTCGTCCTGTTTGTCCTATCAACATCTTCTTTGTTTATCTCCTAAAACTTTATCTTGTCTCCTTGTTTGAGTTCATCCATCAGTTCTATTCGTGGTCTTCCTTCTCTTTTCCACCTTGCCTTCTATGACGTCACTCAATAAGACATTTGTTCTCATAATGTGAATCACACTTGGTCCTTCCTTCGTAGAATAACCTTAACAATGGTTCTATTTCCATTGACTCTTGTCAGAACTTCTTCACTAGTCACCCACCCTGTCCACTTTATCCTCTCTATTCTCCTCCATCACCACATCTGAAAGCAATCAGACAGGGGGACCCCCTCTAGCTATCCGATCCTGTGACCTTGATCCTCTGGACCTCTTTGTACGGGGATCATTATGTTCGTATCCAATAAATGTTGCATCAAACTTACAACGGCGAGTTGAAAACTGTTTGTTGTCAGAAGATTCAGGCAGAGCGAAGCTGTGAAAATGGAAGCACAACACCTTTTGTTGTGTGTGATGATAAGATAGTAAAACACTCGTGACATATAAACCCAAATAACAGTCCACTTTTCATCTTATTTCATTTTTATTACTAAAAGACAAAATTATATCTCTGTTTCAGTTGGTTTTCGAACCTACGCTCACTTAGACATCTTAAAGCTCTGAACCCTGTCTATAGACTATAGATGAGTTCACTGCTATAGGACCAGCTTCAGTGGCTGAATGGTCTAAGGCGTCACTCTCGTTGTCAGACTGGCCTCCTGATGACGGGGAGATCGGGGTTTGAATCCTGGTCGAGTCTTCTGAGGGTTTCCCCAATTTCCTTCCATGCAAATGCGGGTGCATTACTTCTAAAATGCTTACTTCCTCATCACTACTCCATTAGCGTATGACCTGAACGGGTAGTAAGACGCGATGATGAACAAAGAAAGTGACTACACTCCTATACTAGTGTTGTTGAATATAACAAGTGTCTAGTACGTCCCAGGTGCGAGTAACCCCCCCGCCCGCCTGCCTTGCTGAACTCATCAGTGAGAGCTGGTGTTTTGGGGTGTTGAGGAGCGGGGGGAGGTGTCTGATGTTGAGGGGTGAGGGGAGCTGTCTAGTGTTGTCGCTACATTATAGATGAGGTGAGAAGTCAGAGGTACTGGTACCCTTTCATGTGATGTGACAGCCCCTACCGGGCGTATACTCGGGGCAACAAACAACTGGAGCACTACACGTCTTACAGACTAACAGTCCACACTTTGCACTAACTAGGTAAGCGCAACAACCAAGAAACAAACAATAAGTTATTCACCCCTGCCCGGTGGGGGATACTCAGGGTGGTTTTTACACCTTCCCTCTACTCAAATGCGAGTACATCTCCTCTAAATTAGGCTTTTCTCATCCCTACTACATATGCGTACAACCCTAAAAGGTAATGAGACTCAGTGGGGGAAAGAAAGGTTTTTATATGGAGTCTGGGATCGAACTAAGGTAATATAGACTTCACTTAGGACTCCTGTAAACACACCCGGTCCAGGGGGGGGGGGGNNNGGGGGGGGGGGGTCTGCCCCTGATCTGGAAGTCTGGGGGTTCACTCCGGACCTGTCGCAATAAGGACTGTCCCTCAGAGGGGGGTGCAGTCCCATTGGGGAAAAAGTCCTCGGAATATCCAGACAAGATTTGAACCCCGACATCCCCATCATCGGAAAATTAGATTAAATGAGTCTGACATTTAAACCGCGAGTCCAACAGTGAGGGTAATCTCTCAGTTAAACTTGCAGCCAACCGACAGTTAACTACAGCAGAGTTTTTGTCGGAAGAATCTCTTAGAAAATTCTAAGATCTTGATAACATTTTACTATATTATTATTATTATTATTATTATTATTATTGCTATTTTATAGATTCAGTGATAATATAATTTTCTCTAGTAAGATGCGACATTATAGTTTATAAAAATTAATGGGAACAAGACGGTTTAACAGTATTTCATATATTAGACTGAGAGATTTTTATTCCAAGCTTTGTTCTCTCTCTTCCTACAAAGCCAAAGCAAACGAAACGGACAATGCCACGTGCTGCCCTCTCCAAATATACGTTTAGCTCTTATGATGTTTCCACTACAATGAATTTATTGGACCGGACAGATATCTTCTTTTTTTTCTAGCCTTTGAAGGGGAGAGTTACACAGGCATGCTCTGAGTAAAAGAAAAAAAATGAGCTGGGGTGGAATATAATAGCTGGTTTTCCATTTTTCAAATAAAAACCCTTTTTTTTTATCAGAAGAAATATGTATAGAGTCTTTTATAACCCGTACGGTCTATTGTATCGTCATTTATTTTGATTTAGCGTGGGTGGATTGGCTGCACTGAGAGTGTGTTGGTAAAGGGCAGGACTACCAAATTGAAGCTATTACTACAAAGGTTTTTATTACATAAAATAAAGACGTGGAAGGGGGGGGGAGGCTAATTTTATACCAGAGTACAGTAAGCTTTTGTCGTTGGGACAGCATTGCTCACAACGGAAAGATAAATATGGCCAAATTCTTTTAAAAACTGACAGAGGGAAAAAATTACCAGCTTAGGTGGACTAATTTACTGGAGTTATATTTAGAGGGGTTATATCTGTAAGTCAAGTTCAATAAAGTCAGAGAGAATAACAAATAAATGCTACATTCAATAGTGCATTTGTTTACCCTCAGAGATATGTCATACCTCAACTGATTACACTATGGCCCTATCTTATAAGCTACACCATAGAGGAACCAAGCAAGGTAGCAGTCTTACCTTGACTGATTACACTATGGCCCTATCTTATGAGCTACACCATAGTGGAACCAAGCAAGGTAAGTTTGATACTATTCAAGGTAACCGGAGTGTTGGTTCGTTACATTATTGTGTGCGTGGTTGGTCAAATAGATACGTATGTTGTAAGGGGATCCGGGACAGTTCAGTCCCTGGAAACAACCCGCGAGCAGCACCTGGTTACACTGGGTTTGATATCTCTACCTCGATGAATAATTACTCGAATCTTCTGTCCGTAGCTCCCCGGTCAATATCCGTGGGGTGTAGTTTGACCTGACAAGGGTGCACGGGGGTAGAAACACCCCCTCCTCCTGGGAGACTAAGTGCGCCCGTTGATTAATGGAGCGCTCCTAGCGGGACCGCCGGTAAACTGGAGTCCCTCGCTCGCTCTCAGACGGAACTGACAGAACTGACAGCGGAGTAGTGATGGGTCGAACCAGCTCGCTCACTCAAAAGAGTCGTATCGTTCATAAGAGTCGTATCGTTCATAAGAGTCGTATCGTCCATAAGAGTCGTATCGTCCATAAGAGTCGTATCGTTCATAAGAGTCATATCGTCCATAAGAGTCGTATCGTCCATAAGAGTCGTATCGTTCATAAGAGTCGTATCGTCCATAAGAGTCGTATCGTTCATAAGAGTCGTATCGTTCATAAGAGTCGTATCGTCCATAAGAGTCGTATCGTTCATAAGAGTCATATCGTTCACCACATGGCTCGCTCGCTCCCAATCCCTTCACCCCTTCCCCTTACTAAACTTGATGAGCGAGCGCTAACTAGTTCTCACAATTCCCGTTCCGAGCGTGCAAATCTGTCCCTTTCCTTTCAACTCGTGAACGAATTAAGTTTTATGTGTACTTTATCCAAATCCTATTGTGTTTGCTTCTTTAGTTCTATTACTTACTCATATTACTTATAATAATTAACCTTAGCATATAAACTTTAGTGTCCAATTCACATAATTATGTCTAAGTAATGTTAAGAAAAATAGTTAGCAGTACTGCATACAATATTAAACTAACTAGTAACGATAGTAAGCATTTATAGTTGATTTTTTCCTCAGTATAAAACGAAGAACGACAGAAGAGTCGAGAATGACAAACACTCCTCACTCTTTCCAGAGCGGATGAACGAGATCGAAAAAGTCGTGAGTAATGGCGGCGTGAATGACTTGCTCGCGAGCGACCCATCACTACAGCGGAGAGGGTCGATCATGGGCCTGGAAGGCGACAGGCTCGTCTTGTCGGGGCTTGAGTCCAGGCTATGTTTCCCACATGTCCTTTGGCAGGTGATACCCGGTACGCCACGGGGCGGAATGGCGTGCGAGCTCGTGAATGGCCGCATTCAAACTGAAGTGTAACGTCAACAAGGGAATCACAATTCAGTACGTTAATATCACACTCACGGTCTTTACTGGTGGTAGCACTTCTTTTTTTGTTTTATTCTTCCCCCTGAAGCCTCCCGTTAAAACATTTCAGTCCACGCCACTGATCTCCCGCCACATCACACCTCTCACCTTGCTCTCGGTCGGAAATACCTCCCGCCCGCCCGTCTGTCTGTCTGTGATGAGCGGTCATGTCGAGAGGGGTGAAGGAAAAAAAATAACACGAAAACTGTGAGAAATGCTTTAAATATTTACCAGCGCTACGAGAGCTGCGCGCTTGGTTGTAAAAAACTAGACTGTGTTGTTTCTACCCTCCCTCTGAAGCGAGCGGGCTCTTCGGGCGCCGACAAATTTAAATGAAGAGGCAAAATGCTATGATCCAAACTTGGTAAGTGTTGCGCTGTGATTGGACCAAACACTCACCGGCGTGTTGTCTGGTGTTTCTGTGTAGGGCAAGTCGGGATTAGAATCCCGGCTGGGTGTATTCAAGTTATTTTATTATATAGTGATATCCCACTCTTAAGCTCTCTCTAGCACTGAGGTGTGTTTCTGAAAGTTCATGTTGTAAAGAGCAAAGCCTCGTGTCAAGTAGAGAACTATTCATATATACCTAAACATGTTATTGTTGTTACGGTCAACATTTGTAACATTTTACTAAATTATTACTGTTATTTTATTGTTATTGATAATATCTATCGAAAGTGAAAGCTGCAGATAATATGACTTGACGTATGAATACGTGAAAGTAAATCCAGTAACTTTTTCTAACTGTCAGATAAAGCTCTTCGTACGTATGTGTGTGTATAATTAATAAGGCTGGGTTAATTCCGATACTCGATACCCATGGTATCGACTAGTATCGCAATAATCGATACTAAACGCTAGAAATCTCAATATCACTCTTCAGTATTCAACACGGTTGATTTTGAACGTCAGTGGCTAGACATTAGTTACTAGTTGTAAAGTAATAATAATATTTAGCACCGCGTCTTACTACCCGTTCGGGTTATACGCTTTTAAGTACTAATTACGCTAATGGATTAGGAATTGGAAAGGTTGAATTAGAGGAAGTGAACCCGCATTTCGTGGAGGGAGAGTGGAAAACCATTTAGGAAAAACCACCCCCAGTTCACCCGACCGAGATTCGAACCTCGATCTCCCCGTCCCCAGCAGTCGAGCTCAACACGACAAGCGCGTTAGCCAACTACGCCACTGAGGCGGGTAGTTGTAAAGTAGCCCCGTGGCTTCTTTGGTGCTGACTGACAGCTCACAGCTGACTTCTGACAGTCAACATTTAGGTATATACCTACATTTTGACTGTCAGAAGTGACAGCTGCTAAACACATGCTTTTGCAGATCATATGGTTCGGCGTAGGGATACATAATTTGGTCTGGTAACTTTTCAAAGCCGTCAGCTTTGAGCTGTCAGTCAGCACCAAACAAGCCATGGGGCTACTGTAGTCTTGCTTTGTCCTATTATTGTTCGCTCAGTTCCAAAATCAACATAAACAAGCCATCCCTTTGCAGCTTATCAACAAGGTCACGGTCGATTTTCATTTATCAGAGAGAACTGTATTTCGAAAATAGACCTAAGGAGAACACGTATTTTGTATTGAAATAGTCGAGTAAATATTCACTTCATAAGGTCGATTTTCCTCAGCGCTTTGGCAAGGGAGTGGTGAGCAAGTGAATAGTATTTTCGTCGCGTCGGAAGACTGTTATTATTCGAATGATTTTAAAACCATTCACATAAAATATTCATTGTAATGTAATTGATTTGCCCCTGAAAAGTATGTGAAAGCATTGACAATAATATCGTCTTAATTTTATAAACATATCTTATTTCATTTAAATTATGTAGTATATTAAATGGCGCTTAAAGCACTTCTTCTTCTAAGAAGGCAAAAGCCACTGAACAGTGACGTCACGCACGTGACATTAGT
>CABFVZ010003174.1:71302-84510 GCA_902151445.1 Timema monikensis
GGGGGGGGGGGGGGGTAAGGGATGTTCAAGATTACAACTAGCAAGGCACGGATTTAGGTTAGGGAGGATGATGGGGTGTCTTGCGAAGATGGTGAAAAAGATAAATCCTTTTAAAGTTAAGACGGAATCTTGTCAAGGAAGATAAAGATGTTGGAGGGATGGGGGAATTTACCGGAGGGGGCCGTTTAAACTTGAAATATGTGTTGTAATAAATTAAAGACTTGCCCCCTTGTACCTCGCAACCCTCCTGAGGAGTCGAGACAGCTGAGTTTTCTACCTTTGCTAACGTTGAGACATTTGTCTCCAGGATTATAATCGAGACAGTCACGTTCAAAACTACTTTCCCTCAAAAGTCTCCGAAACATGTTTGAATGTAAGATATTTTCTAATCGACAATTTATTCCAGACACGCACTGGTGGGCACGTGGTTAAAGGGCAATATGTGATTGCTAATCCTATGAAAAGACGTATTCTAATGTTTAACTTTCGTTCAGAATGTACACTTTGCTTACCCTGAAAGCTAGCACTATTACCTTGACAGAGTACATTATGCCCCTATACCATAGTGCAATAATGAAAGGTAAACTTCCACTTTCCAGGGTAAACCAAGTGTACAAATCGCGTAAAATGGACAAAAGTAACAAATTATTGTTGATGTCTAACTTATTGTGTCAGGTATTATAAGGCAGTCAGTGATATTTATTGATGGAAGAAACATTCTAAGCACGACTTTTCCATTTGTAGCACCCGTGTACACGTGACACTTGCAAAACACAATTCTTGGCGTATAGGTAGCACCCTTCACAACTGTTTAAACAAGTGTAAAGGAATTGTGGACGTATATAAGTACAATTTTAAAATGTTCATTTTCTCAGGAGGTATTCTGTGAGGTAGGGATGTTTCCTGTTTACTTCCTGGAGCTATTCCTAGGTGTTGTGGGTGTTTGTTTCAGCCGGAAGTCTGCTCCAGTGCCCTTACTGACGTCATCCACGCTGTTATCAACGGAACTGACGGGGTCCTCTTCTGTTTCGGACATGCCAGGCTTGGTGAGCTGCATTAAAATATTTTTCTAGTGATAGATTTTAATGATAATTTTCTTTCCTTGCACGTTATGAAAATAATAGTTCAGCTTATTCGAAATATAATATCCATAATCTTCTTTTGCTAAAATAATTAAATGACAACTCAATCCCAATACCTTTAACTTGATGTTATAGGTTGACTTCCTCAATGAACAGTCTTGTCAAATTAGCTATCGCCACACTTAAAATAAAAACGCTAATTTACTTATAGCTTATATAAAAAACGACAATGATAATGAACGCATAAAATATAACTTTAACTGTTGGGTTTCCTGTATTCAATTGTAATACTCCCTGCAACACACAACTGTATGACATATAGTATTATATCTACCTCACGGCGTCAGTAGTTCATTGGATATTTATTGTGTACTCCTGTATTTGATGATAATACTCCCTGCAACACACAACTGTATGACATATAGGATTATAATTACCTCGCGGCATCAGTAGGGTACCGTCTATAGGGGCTACAAATCTTTCAGGGGTATCGCGTTAGTAAAGGGGTGATCTCGAATTTAAATCGTCTATTTGCATGCTCATACAACTTTAAACCAACGTTCCAAAACTTTCTACTCGACGCTGCAGAGCTTGACATTATTAAATTAGAGTTGAATCAGCGATGAAACCTGTACTCTCGAGTTTACACCAAACAGTTACACCGTGCTCTATTACATGGTATGTATATTATGGTATTAATACCATAGTTGTACAACCATCACTAGCACACATACAAGCTGGATATTCTTAAGAAGCATCTCAATTATATATATTTATGTGTACTAAATTGTCAACGTTTTTAAACTAGACGATATTATGTTTGCTTAGGTTCAGTTTTGTTAGTTTATATAGGTCAAAAATAAAAATAAATAAGAGTTGCAGGAAATGATGGACCAATTAGTAAGAGAGAAAATATTGGCATGGAGAGCAACATTGGTGGGTCAAAAGTGATGGTGATTTCAAAAAATGAAGAGCTGCTGAAAATCAAAATTGGAAAGTATTGGGCAGTTGAAGTACCTGTGAAGTCTGCCGACAGAGGATGTCTACTGCACCAAGGACATTAGGTCGAGGATCTCCAGGACCAAGGAAGCTGACCAGTAAGTTGAGTTTGGAACTGAGGAAGGAACTGGGGAAAATCTATATTTGGAGCAGAAACTTGGACTCTTAGGAAGATGGAAAATAAATACTTAGAGAGTTTTGAAATGTGGTGGAGAAGACTTGATAAAATCAGATGGACAGACAGGGTGACAAATGAACAAGTCCTAAGATGACTGGTGAGAAGATCAGGTGGACAGACAGGGTGACAAATGAACAAGTCCTAAGAAGAGTTGGTGAGAAGAGAACCATCTTGGATGTGATTCTTCGGTACAAAGTAAACTGGATCGGACACATCCTTAGAAGGAACTGTCTTCCGCATGACGTCATAGAAGGAAAGGTTGGGGGAAAGAGGAGCTTAGGAAGGAGGATTCAAATATTGGATGACTTGAAGGAAAGAAGAAAATTCTGGGAGCTGAAGGAGACAGAGGACAGGGTGCATTGGCGGTATAAGTTTACTGACAAAAGAAATGGACCTATCGTAATACAGAATACCTATTAATAGTAGTAATAATAATAAGAAGTTATGTTAATTTATGTGAATCTAAGCTGAGTTAATTTGGGGGTAGGTAACTTTAATTTAAGTCACCGGCAAGTTGGATTATATTATGCCAGTTTTCAGTTCGATGGTGTCATATTAAAAAGATGTAATTATAATAATTCAATGTTAAGCCATATCAGGTAGAATCAAGTATTTGTCTTAGTATCTAAATATATAATTACTTTGTGCCATTGCTGTTTTGTTAAATTTGTAATAAAATATTCTCGTTTAAATGAGCTAAAGCTCAACTCTCGTTCTGTTCATGGGGCTTAATAGGTTTTATATGAGGGTTTATATTTTAAAAAGGTAAAAAACACATTTGTATAGAATTTAAATATAATATATATAAATGTTTCAAATTGAATGTTTATAAACCAGTGTGTGATCAACTTCAAAGGTAAAAAGGAACGGGTAAATTACTCATTAAAATATGTCATCCATTGAAAGCCGTGCTCAGAAAAGAAAGAAAGAATCCTACCTCGTTTTGCTCTTTGTATGTATTTTAAAAGAACCGGGGATAAAGAACGGTGAAGGAACGTATGGAATATAGTTAATGAATGACAGAAGTAAAGGAATATTAAACACTTATCACAGCAGTGTTGGTGAATGGGAGGTTTACTGTGTGAAGGAAGAGGACATTTTCACGTGCTACCCTCTAGTGCAGGTTGTGGAGATATATACACGTGTGTCTTACTACCCGTTCGGGATATCCGCATATGTACATTGGATGGAGAAGGGAGGAACATAATATAATTTAAAGGAAATGTCCCCACGCTTGTGTGGAAAAGGTGGGGGGGAAACTTGAGTACACCATGCCAGGATTCGAACCCCGATCTATCCATCACTGGCAAACCAGCCTGACCTTGTTATCCCTTCCTGCAGCTTCAGGGGTAACTAGTTGATGTCACGACGGCGACGTTGTGTTCCGATACGTGTGGTTAGGGGTAGGAAAAGATTGGTGAGAATGTTTTAGCAACGCGAGTCGTGGTGGGAGGTAGGCTAGAGTCCCGGCAACGTGAGTCCGGGTGGGAGGTAGGATAGAGTCCTGGCAACGCGAGTCGCGGTGGGAGGTAGGATAGAGTCCCGGCAACGTGAGTCGCGGTGGGAGGTAGGATAGAGTCCTGGCAACGCGAGTCGCGGTGGGAGGTAGGATAGAGTCCTGGCAACGCGAGTCGCGGTGGGAGGTAGGATAGAGTCCTGGCAACGTGAGTCGCGGTGAGAGGTATGATAGAGTCCCGGCAACGTGAGTCGCGGTGGGAGGTAGGATAGAGTCCCGGCAACGTAAGTCGCGGTGGGAGGTACAGGATGATGGCGGAATGAGAGGGAGTTCAGACAAAATTGCTCTTTACAAAACACGACAACTTATTAGCTCTTTCAAACGGTGTACCCGGTTTAAGTATTTACTCTCTGACTGGCCTCTGACTGAGTAACCACCGTGCTAAATACCCTCCACTGCTGCCTGGCCTTGTCCAATGGGAGAAAAGGGAGCTTCTTATTGGTGCGGTAAAACGTAAGTGACAGTGGCCGCCAAGCGAGCCAATAGAAAGCAGAGTTCTCATGGGCTCAGAGAACATGGACTGTGCGGTGGTCCAGGAAGTAATGAGGGTGGTTGGAGCGGCCTGTGCAAGTGTGGAGGAGAGGTACAAGGGCCGACTGAACAGCAAGGCACAACAACATTTAGTCCGTGTGCACACCGATATTAACTCCCACAGTCCAATTTTCATAGGAAGAACCTTATCTGACAGCTAGAAACGTTACTAGACCTAGCTTCATGTGTTCATACGTCAAGTCATGGGATCTGCAGGTGTCATGTTTGATATAAATTACAAATACACATAAAACAGCAATAATAATATAGTTTAGTGCTATCATTGTTGGCCTCATAGCTTTTTAAAAGGCCTTGCCTATAAAATTGGACTGTACGAGTATAATCGATCATTTATATCGCTCATCTCGACTTGAACAATCTCGCAAGCCCTCACTCAAACGAGTTGAAAGTCATCAGTTGACACGAAGGAAGATGACGAAGAGATTAGAAAGTTAAGATTCGTGGACTTTCGCTAATTGCCCCCTCCCTCCCTCGCCGCCAATTAAAATAAAGATCGCGGAGTTAGGNGACGTCCTTATTCGGCTCATAACGTAAACACAGGAGCTGATTGAAAAGAATCCAGTCGTTTGGAAGTGATGACGTCCTCTCTCTCCACTGGCTCGGTGCAGTTCCTTTGAAGTCGGGAGTCTCTCAGAGGACTCTCCTCCCCTTGGAGAGTGTATCAACCAGAACCTCCAAGGTATTTATTTCGCTCGAGAGAGAGAGGGCTCCTGGTAGGCCAACGTTACTCAGTTGGTGGTCGTGTCGTGTCGTGTCGTGTCGTGTCGTGTCGTTAGGGAATATACAAACTATATATCAATATGGATTAAATACACAAGCTATTATATTTGATATTACGGTTATAGCCGCATCTAAATATCATATTCTTTAAATTTTAAAATGACACCTGGACACGGGAATCAAACCCGGGACCTTTGGCTTAGTACGCCGATGCTCCAACCACTGAGCTATCCAGGAACTGTCCCCTGCCCAGGGTCATTCTTCACTCATATTATAAGACAGAGTCTGTGATGGACGTGACTGTGTTATCTGATCGCTCGTGATCTTAATTGATCACTCATATGTAGCTGAAGATTTCCGCACGTCCATCATAGACTCTGCCTTAAAACATGAGTTAAGAATGACCCTGGGCACGGGACAATTTCTAAATAGTTCGGTGGTTAGGGCATTGGTGTACTAAGCCAAAGGTCCCGGGTTCGAGTCTCGTCCACGTGTCATTTTTCAATTTAAAAGAAAATATATATCAATAAGTTATAGCCATAACACAAAATTTAATTCCGATGGGGGGCGTACTGAGGGTGGTTTTTCCATCAATTATTTCTAACACTTACTCCACACAAATGTGGGTGCATTTCCTCTAAACTTATGTAGCTCATCATCGCTCTCTCACTATAGTAATCACACGCGGCTAAAAGAGCCGGTGTCTGCCTGGTAAAGGATGTAAAACTTGTCATTGGCTGTGACGCGAATAGTCCCCTCCTTGTCATTGGCTGTGACGTGAATAGTCCCCTCCTTGTCATTGGCTGTGACGCGAATAGTCCCCTCCTTGTCATTGGCTGTGACGTGAATAGTCCCCTCCTTGTCATTGGCCGTGACGTGAATAGTCCCAGCTTATAGCGTTGATTAGGGACTGTGATGGTTCTAATTGTGGGCATGGACCGGGTACGAAACATACCCATGTACCCTTCATGCGGTACCCGAGAACTTTGGGGAGATTGACCCCAGTTCGATCCTAGTCTGGGTATAACATGATGTATTGGTTGTGGAGGAACGTCCAACGGGTTAATACTACGGACTGGATGAGGAGAGTTAAAATACCTCATTGCACGTGGACTGGATTCGAACCATGAGACCGACATCTGAAACCAGGAGTCATAACAGCGCTGGCTATTCGGCCTGCCGAGGACCGGAGGTCACATTTCGAATCCTGGTGGAGTGTTTTTTCCTTAAATGATTTCCCTCTCTCTCTCTACACTGATACGGGTACATTTCATATAAACTCTACCTTTCGCATCGCTTCCCCATCAGTGTAAATATGCGGTTAGTCTGGACGGGTAGTAAGACGGGGTTCACAAACTTACCATCATAACAAAAAAAAAAGAAGACTGTGTATTCGCATTTTCGTTGAAAACAAAAGCAGAACTAAGACTCGGTCACGTGGCGAGCTCTCCACCAATCGCAAGATATCACCGCCAGTCCCGTCCTCCTGGTTCGTGACACAACACAATCATCAGTAGAAGACCAGGAATGTTTGCCGACAAGCCCTGGTGGATATCACCTAGAAAATAAAATAATTATGTTTATAATCAGCCGTGTCTAGCTAGTGGTGCAAAGCATTATGGGGCAATATATGCTTCTGATAACATGTGAATTGCCAACAAGTACAGGGTGGTCCAAAAGTCGCGCAACTCTATTTTTACAAGGATATTTATCTCGGAATAACATGGAGAATTAACATGTTGTTTATAAGTATGGCAACACTGTAATGTTGTGACCTTGAGACATCATCTTAAGGCCAACTCGTACATGGAACGCGTAGTTTTCCAGAATCTGTATATTCCTCCCGAAGATACATCCAACCAGGATACGAAGCCGTGACTTAGGCCCTTGTCGCCCCACGGCCTTGGTATTCAGGTTTTCGGGCAGAGGAATCTTGGGGTATTAATGGTGTTTTTATGAGCGCTGAATGGGAATGAGAGGAGAATTGTAAAGAGATCAATACGTGCAGTCAAATGGGGGAAACAATTCACAGAATCTGATGGTTAGCGTCTGTTTCAATCCTCTCGGTCTGATCTGTATTATAACCAATGGTTATACGGTCCGAGGCGTCAATCCTGCTTGCCTGGGACCAACAGGTATAAGTTCGAATCTTGGCTGAGTGAATTGGAAATGGTTTACTACATATGATTTCGCCTTTCTTCAAGCTCATGCCGGTGCATTTCTTGTTAACAGCCCTCAACATATATATACCCTTAAAATTACACTCTTGGTTGACCTGGTGGTCTAGGGGTAAGGTGTCGGACTTCTGTGCTGGGGTCCGGGGTTCAATCCTCGGTCCCGGCACAGATTTATCTGATTACCAAACCCTTCCTTCACCTCTGACAAGACATCTTGTGAATGTAAGGAATGACAGGCCTCCACCGTGGTTCGGATTCCACGTTAAACTGTAGGTTCTTCATTTCACCTCACAATCACCCTACCATAACACATTAGCGTAAGTGCGTATAACCCGAATTATTATTATTATTATTATTATTATTATTATTATTATTATACTCTTGCTAAGCTTGACAAAACTTAATAATCAAACAAATTATATATGACTAAGTGATTTTTTTTAACTCTTAAATTCTTAAAGACTACAAACTAAATATGAGTTGCTAAACGCATTAAAATATTATATTAGATATATAAATATAATGTTAGCTAGGCCTATACACCATATACTTATAATTATATATATAATGAAATAGAATAGAATATAAGTAATTAAAACGTAATGTTTTTAAACGATTAAATTTGATTCAAAACTGTATAAATTTACTAAGGGCGTGGGAAGCATCAAAATTTCAAAGTCAAAGGAAAATGAAAGTTTGTACCGCTGAGGCTGGGGATTCCCCTTCATGTGAGGGGTCTCCCGCGGCGACAGGATATATAACGAGCACGTTTGAGAAATCTTAACTAAATATAACATGTTTCAACATAATTATGTTTATAACAGCCACTAAACAGTATTTCAACACAGACTAGTGATCAAATGTTATCTATTACGTAAGCAGAGATAAATTCAGCTCTATTTATTTTTCTAAACCTTCCTCTTCACACAACGGCCGTTAATGGATAATTTATAGTTTAAAAGGAACAAAAACCGTTATTTTCGACGTTTGTTCTAACTTAGCTTCGCAAGTTTCAAGCCACGCTTCGCATTTATAAAATGGCCTTCGCACAGCCCCTGAGTTCTATAAATATTCAATGAACTTAGTTAAATTAAAAAATTAAAAATTGCATTTGTTGTATTGCACGTATTTAATATAAATCATATTGTAATTTGATTAAAACGGCCCTGACCAGGACTATGTGCTCTAACTATGTGGAGGAAACCTCACATAGAACCACGTGTCTCTTTCAGGTAAGACTGCGACGATGGTTGGCAGCCCTGACAGTCTGGGGGTAATCCCCTGCGCCATCTCCTGGCTGTTCAGGGGGATCACTGAGCAGAAACAGAAGACCGGAGCTCGATTCTCGGTCAGGGTGTCAGCACTGGAGATATCCAGCAGCAGTGCAACTTCTCATCAGCTGAGAGACTTGCTGACAGGACTAGACAACGGTAAACAAGATATATTATTCTCTGACAGGACTAGACAACGGTAAACAAGATATATTATTCTCTGACAGGACTAGACAGTGGTAAACAAGATATACTACTGTGTGTAAATAATGTAAGGTAATGTTTTACAAGTATATATTTATTAAAATAATTATCTTAGTTCGGAGAAAGTAATTTATGAATGTTGACTGATTCATCCATCCTATATACGCCTCGTTATTGGCTAAAAATATTTATTCGTAAAAGCATTTTAAAAAAGAGTTAGGTTTTCATAAATATATATTAAATATGAGGTATTTTTCTTATTTATAAACATTCATATCTGGGAACATTAATATTCAAATCCAAAAGAACATCTCGTGCATGCGAAGTACAATAGCTGCCATTTTTGTATTTTCTTTTTTTATCGTTCACGTTATACACATATATATATATATATATATATATATATATATATATGAGGAGGGAGGAAATCGCAGTTTACGAGGAGGAAGAAAGCGTTCATTTCGTTATCGTGGTAGATGTTCTAAACATCTGGTACCTCCCCGCCCCCCAAAAAACCCCCAAATATAAAGGGGGTGAGTTGTCAGAAGAGCGGGCCATCTGTTTTTATGACGAGTCTTACATTCCAGAATTGGGAAATTTTCAGTGTCTTCTCTAGGATCTTTTTTCCCGCCGTAAACTTTTAGTGGATTTCTTGAAGAAAGAACGGAATTGGGGTTCGGATACGGGGGTTGGGGGGGATGAGAGTTATTAGGGTCGAAATTGGTCGTTTCTTCCTTTTTTGGGAGGAGAAATGATCGTTTCATGAGTGTGAAGGTGTTAAGTGTTAACTCATTTAAAGTTTAGTAAAAAGGAAACTTGTAAAATTCGTGTTACGTGGGTATAAACACGACCACTATTAGATCATGGAAGTGGCGTTGTTCCTTGTCTTAACCTACTGCGGCTACGCTCAAATTCAGAAAGAGTCTTGTTACTCTAGCAAACTTGACATCAACTGATCTATTGAGCTGTTGATCTAAGACCTAATCAATTGTGTTTTTTAACATCCACTAATTACTCTCCGACTAATATTATCAGCACAGACTCATTTCACCCTCATAATACTTGAAATAATGGCTTCCCCTTCTACAGTGATTAATTAACGACCAGAGGTATGGTATTGTGTCTCTTCTAGAATTAAGTCAGCTAGTAAGTCGCCTGTTGATGTAATCATTTGTTCAGAAAGTGAACTTCAAGTAGGTCTACCCTTGCCTTTGTCGGGAAGTTCAGCGTTTGACTCATGGCGTGGTTTCCATACTCCCCTTACACACAAATGCTGGTACACTTCTTATCTTACATATAAGGAGAGGGGGGATAACAGGACGAATCGCACAGTTACAACAATATACCTATGAAAGAATTGAAGTGTTAGGACAGATTTGAACACGACCTCTTGGAAGGAGAGAAAGACGTAGGGTTCTTTCTGCTCCCTTTGGTCTCACACTCCCACCCCTCCCACTCCTCCATTCACCTTCCGCTAGAATTTGGGATTCCCCGACTATCAGCAACAGTAGACCTAGTCCCCAGCTAAAACTTTGGTGGGATCAGTGGGCTCAATAACACTGTTAGGGGAGGACTACCCCTGTTAGAGCCAGTAGGACACATCTACCCCCCTCCTAAGCCGAGAGAGAACTCAGTATTCATGAAATACCGCCTCAGTTATTTTGGTCTTGCAGTATCCAGGGACCTAAACTCTCTTTAGTCCCGCGGTCACTAACTTGTGTGGTTCGACATTTAAAACAAAATATCACTGTTTTTGGTAACGACACAATACCCCCCAAACGAGGCTAAAAAACCGTTGTTTTTCTAACTTGTTTTGTGCGCACAAAACCCCCCAATGAATGGCGGAACAAACAAAATGTTCTAATGACGTGAATGTGGACTTATTCATCACTGTCCGCACGCAAATGGACGAGGGGGGTGGGGAGGACATTTTGATTTAATTAGAGGGGATTGCAGACTTCCTGGATGAACAATTAAAATAAATTGAGCCCTGTGTTTTGAATAAGTTATGATTACCTAGGCAAGGTCTGATTCAGGACTTTCGGTAAAAAGAGCCTAGTTCCAAGGTTAATATGAAGGGGGGGGGGACGCAAACTAAGCTCAGCGTTTTCATAAAATGTTTGGCAGAAATTCATAAAATATTCTCCAGTATTTAGTTTTAGTCTGTTGAGGGAGTCCTGGAATTTAATGACTACTTTTTCTATTCGTTTAAAAATGTTCTCATCTAACGCTCATGACAGATATTCAACAACTGTTGATATAAACACGCGAAGGAAATTAAACTATATGTTACTACTGGAGCAATATTTGATTTATTTTGACCAAAAAATGTTTTGCTATAAAAACTCCAAGAATACTGCCCTTTTTTGGCCCACATACATCCTCACCCTAACCTGGTATTTTGGAGCCAGTAATAACACCCTTAATGTAAGGTGCTGAGTATTATCTGTTCTAGATTAGAGTTTATAAGCCGTGTGCTGATGTATTTTACCTAAAACACCTACTGTGACCTGGTGGTCTAGGGGTAAGGTGTCAGACTTCTGAGCTGGCGGCCGGGGTTCAATCCTCGGTCCCGGCACAGATTTATCTGATTACTCACAATCACCCTACCATTACACATTAGCGTAAGTGCGTATAACCCGAACGGGTAGTAAGACGCGGTGCTAATAATAAATAAATAAAACACCTACTTGAATTGCATATAGGTCTCGGGACTTGGCAAGTTTCATTACCTCTCTTTCTTTCTCGACAACCACGTTTCCTTCTTCCCTCCAGTTCTGTCTTTGTATCTCTCTCTAGAGTATTGTTTCCTACTCTTTGTTGTCCATGAACACGTGTTAAAATGTTGTCAAAACATTTATCCTACAAGGATATCACATGAAGTCTGTTTTGAAAACTGGTTCGAGTGCTCGGATTCGTGTCAAATTTAATAAAATAATTCACAGGACTATGATATTTCAGTTTTAGTTACGACTCAGGTAAATAACCTAAATGTTTGGGAAAAAATACATTGGTTTACTTACTTTTGCTAATTCAGTTTACCGTTCATTTGATATTTCTGAAACTCTTACTATAATCTAAACACACATTCCCTCACAAACTTTCTGTCCAGTGGTAAAAGATATTAAAAATAACAAAAAGAGATCTCTGAACGTAAAGTACGTCATTTCGTCCAGCCTCTATCAAGTAGTCCGATTATATCGTCTCTCGTTACGGTCCACAGTCAAAGTAAATATAGAAAGATTACCCGAGTGTCTTTGCGACTTGTTGACCGCAGCTTACAGCTCATTGCTTGCCATCTTAAACTTTGTTTTTATATTAAGTGTGAAACATTATTATTGCTACTGTAATGCTTGTGTCACTTTAATGAGCTTCTCCTGAAGCTTTAATTACTATAACAACTTAAAAAAACTGTCAAAGGCGTCAGTCACGCTTGCTATAGACTAAACTGGTAAAGTTACTAGGTATCTAAGCGTACAACCCGGTCAGGTAGTGAGACGAGGTGACAAAACCTACAGAGTTGCAGGAAACATAGTAATGTAAAATAAGCTCGGACAGGTGACCTTGACTAGAAGTCCAACGGGGGAGAACAAAGAAAAAAACAAGAGGTATTTCAGTTTGAGGATCGCAAGGGAACAAATTGTTGCTGACAAGTTCCAATATGATAAAGATTTATTCTCCTAGGTATGCCCATTGTAGGGGTACGTCCTATTGTAATGTCCGTGCGTCTTTTTTATACAAGAAATATAGACCAGTTACACCCCTGAGTAGGACAATACAATGCTTATAATCATCTTCGGCCATTTTCTTGTTACGTTCCGCTAAATATTAAGATGTATATTCTATGACAGAATGTTATGCTCAATCTGGTGGGAGAAATATGTATTTTGGGGTCATTAAACAATCTGGGAATATTTTGGACTGAATTGTTTAACGGACAAAGTTGAATAACTTTTCTATTTAAGAAAACTCGCTGTCGTGCTTGTAAACTTTTCTTTCTGTCTATTATTTACCAGACATTGATGAATCCCCCGGAGTGTATCTCAGGGACGACCCTCTGTTCGGAACTCAGCTGCAGAACCACAGCGAGCTCAGGGCGCCCTCAGCAGAGAAGGCGGCCTTCTACCTGGACGCGGCAGTGGCGGCAAGAGGAGGAAATACCGGGAGGGAGGAGGTCAAGGACGGACACTTCCTCTACACCTTGCACGTGTACCAGTACAGCATGGCCGGCAAGGGCGGAGGTGAGGAAACGACAAACCTCCCTCCATCTCGTTGACAGAACCGACCATCGGCCATATTATGAAACTCGACCTTTGTTTCCAGTGGCTGGAGGTCGCAGTAGACTACACCTCATGGATCTGGGGAGTTGTGAGAAGGGCAAGGCAGGAGGAGGGATTCCTTTATCTGGACTGGGGAATGTCCTGTTAGCCATCTTCAATGGACAGAAACACTTACCTTACAGGTGAGACACATATACCCCGTGAGTTATATTGGTTCATAATGGCTGTG